>JAECMU010267700.1:0-18917 GCA_016106625.1 Dracogyra subfuscus | reverse complement strand
GTAGCAAGGAATCTTTTATATGCACAGAAAAGGTGTACTTCCTGGGATGCAGGGTTTTATTTCTAAAATTTGACTCAACACCCATGGCTTTGACTTTGGGGATTTTAGCATTGTTTTTCAAGATTTTGGGAATTTATTTTTTCATTTAAAAAACATCTTAGTAAGCCTTTTTTTTAAATCGAAAAGACTTAATACTATACATATGCTGGTATTTATTCACATTATTTACCAGTGGGCAGCATGGCCCAGTGGTACAGTGCCCGCCTGATGCGCGGTCGGTCTAGGATCGATTCCCATCAGCTAACCACTGGGGTTTTTTCTCGACATAACCATATGTCCGACGCCGATATAACCGTAATTGTAATGTGTTGAGTGCGTCGTTAAACAAACAAACACATTATTTACCAGCCTCAGTGGTGTTATGGTTGGGCTATCGGTCAACAGGCTGGTAGGTACTGGGTTCGGATCCCAGTCGAGGCATGGGATTTTTAATTCAGATACAGACTCTAAACCCTGAGAGTGGTCTGCAAGGCTCAATGGGTAGGTGTAAACCACTTGCACCAACCAGTGATACATAATTGGTTCAACAAAGGCCATGGTTTGTGCTATCCTGCCTGTGGGAAGTGCAAATAAAAGATCCCTTGCTGCTAATCGGAAAGAGTAGCCCATGAAGTGGTGATAGCAGGTTCCCTTTCAAAAATCTGTGTGGTCCTTAACATTTCTTTATTCACATTAATATCTAGTCTTACGTATTGTTTTCAAAGTATGCCTTTATATAAAAATAAAAAATGAAAATTATTTACATTGATTGGGGGGGAAAAAGACATAACTTTTGATAAATGGTGGTGAATGGTGCTGATTATCAAAGTCTAGAAACATAGGTGATAAAAACACTGTGATATCATAAATTCAATGCACAAACGAAAAAAAGGGTTATGCAAACTATACTTAAGCAAGCGTCACATGAACGAAACTATCACTCTCGCAAACGGCTGAGATTCTTTACTTTATTAGCAGCTTTAGTGTAGACTCTAAAGGTTTTATAATCATGGCGCCAGCACTGCGTGACCACTGCAGACAGAACTCTATTTGTGGATTACACTGAGAAATGTTTCGGATACAAACCCACGTCTCTTCGTGCCCAGCTTGCAGAACTCCAAAGGAATGGTCGTTGTCAGATGCCGATTGCACACAAGCATTTCTGGACTCCAGGTAATCCAACAATCGCTACCCGATGGCTTCCATACACTGATGATTACAGGCCTCCTGAAATAAGAGAAGACCATCAAATAATTGCAGAAGTATGGTGAGCATATACATATAGTAGACTAAAAGAATCCTTCATATGTGTCCATGTGGGACAGGTCTATTCTACCCAAGGGTACATAATTTGTTGTCAGAGACTCGGCAAGCCTAGTCCCCAACATCAAATTATGCACCCGAGGGTGGAATAGCCCTGTCCTACATGGATACATAATTGAGGATTATTTTTTTCCCATCCAGTAGATAAAAAACAAGCATTTTGGGAAAACGTGAAACATGGTGTTTTTTTTATCTTACAATAAAATAATCATAACCATTGAAAAGATCGGACCCAAAAATGGTTTATACTAAATGTATAAACCAAAAATGACAGTATAATTTCATTATGACAGCAGGTTTCCTTATTTTTATGAAATATGAAAAACATTTCATGTAGGATGGATGGATGGATAATGTTTTAACATGCTCATATACCTCTAAGGTTTCAAGCATGTCCATCCCTGGCTCGGCCTCTGGAGGCCAGTGGCCCAGTCCAAGACAGAATTTAGATAGGACAATTTTGAAATTAAGCCAATGGGGTGCAAGGACTTTATAATTAAAAATATATTTGCCTATTTTTTCCAAAATAAGAAAAAAATCAAACATATTAATATAAACATTTATTTATAACTTAATTTTGATGCAATTTTAGACCAGGCATATCTAATACAAAAAATAGGAGAAATTTAAATTCTAGAAATTAGCCCAAGGAGTAGGAGGACAATTAGACCCTCAGGAGGTTGGGCGTGAGCCGCAGGATGTTGATTTAGTAGGGGAAAATAGTTTATAAGGGGCACCCATCGTATTGGGAACTTCAATGTGGCCGGAATAGGGGTGAGGGGGGTTTGAGTGGGGGGCAGTCCCCCAGACACACCCAACTCCCCCCACGGCCGAAACCGCCCACACCCCATCATATTTCCGGTGGTATACCTCCCACCCCCCACCCCCAGCCAACCCAACCGTTATGCCCTCCAGTCTCGGTGCCCCTAGGTGATTAGATCTAACATTGGGGTCACTCTAAATCTAATCCATTAGCTGCTGGTGTATTAGAAGGAAAGATTACGTCTGATGAGTCTGGCAGAGTGAAACAGCATTTTGGCAATCCTGAGGTCCGGAGGTGCCTCTCCATTAACTCCGGGAAACAGAACGTTATGTCATTCAACAGATGCTGGTACCACTTTAATTTAGAATACTAGATGATGTAATCAAGGTATAGTACCAGGTTACATCACCTAGGATCAGGGGTTCAAAACTCCCATCACTCGACGCCCGTGCCAAGAGGAAATTTTCATGCCAGGCAAGTAAATATGTTAATTGCATATTCCTGATGACAAGTGACTAATGTAATACCTAAAACGTTTTTAAAATTTTGTTACAAATCTCGGTAAAAGTTTTGAAAAGAGTTCCGACCATCCAAGCATTTACATAGCTCTAAATCGTAAACCTAAATGCTGAAATGGTTGGAACTCTTGCCATTGTGCTGACACATCAAAAACGGAAAACAATGTGTCGAAAAGTTCGATAACAACTTTAAGAGTTATTCCCCTTTTACTATCAACTAACATCGGTAATTTCCGCCACTGAATGTTCGACTGAATACAAGTAATCGGTTCAATGATCTTCAAACTTAGAAATAGCATCCAATACGCTTTACAGCTTATATAAAAATAAAGTATACATGCCTTATGTGTGCAATCATAATGTTTAATACAGTTTAAAATTGTCTTAATCAAATTAAATTAGATGTTAACGTGGTTCCGAAATCTGTTCATTGCAAATGAACGGGGGCGTAATGCAAGTTTATAATTTACGAGTTCACTTATTTTTTATAAAAGTTGCAAGACATTTTAGTTTAGATATAAAAAACCTTATAGTAGAACATACTTATCTTAATATTTGTTGGGGTTTTTTTCTTTGGTATATTTGCATATGTAAATCTACGTTCGGGCCAAATGAACAGGTAAGGTGAAGTTATAATTCATTAGCCCTACATCATAATCGTTACAAGTTAGATTTCATTAGTCCTACGCCATTATTGTGATGGTGTGATGCCCTCTAAGCATACATGAATATATTCTCTTTTATTCTGCTTTATTAATAGTTTTTAACAATTAAATTATGCTCAATAATTTAAAAATACAAGGCTGCAATCGATGTACATCCCTCCCCCACTTTTTGTTTTCAAAAATTGTCTACGGGAGACTTTTCTCAGAACAGAGTAAAAACACCCCAGAGAAGTGTTTGGGGAAAACATGTTAAATAATATACACACAATAATGACACATGGAGCAAAATCCCTAAAAAAAAATTGAACAAATGCTAGCCATAAAAAAATGGCTCACGAGTGGAAAGGGATCTCACCACATCCATGGCCATACAAGTGGTGACTGAGGCATACATCAACACAATAATTATATTTAGTTGAACAAGTGGACACGATCAAACAAATAAAGTTTGGGGTTTTTAAAATTATTTTTTTGTTGTGTTTGTTTAACGACGCACTCAACACATTATAAGTACGGTTATATCGGCGTCGGACATATGGTTATGTCGAGAAAAAAACCCAGTGGTTAGCTGACGGGGATCGATCCTAGACCGACCGCGCATTAGGCGGGAATAAAGTTTAAATCAACAAATGGACACTATTCAAAATAATAAAGTTTAAATCAACACATAGAGAAGACAGTTGATACTACTGGACAGGCATATATATATACATTTAGTACTTCCTGGGTAAATGTTGTCACCTATTAGCAAAATTATTTATTTGTGCAATTAAACCAATTACTTCCAAGATTATTACACTATTAGGCACTGTATTTAATTAAATTAAATTGAAGTAACACAGTTGGTTACCTTAAGAAGTATGGGCAAGTGGAAAAATACATGGGGCAAGTGAATATCTGACTGGCACTTGCCCTATGGCAAGTAATGTTTAAAAAATAAATTGAACCTCTGCCTAGGATAGAAGCAGCATACCGCCCTATTGAATTCCGATTTCTTTTTATTTCCATAAAATTAAAAAGATGTATAAAATAATTAAAACAAATTTAAAAGAAAATGCCAAGTAACCTATCAATTTTAAAAAATAACACCAAAATTAAGAATTAAAAGTTATTTTATACAATATATTTTGTCGGCGAGAAGTGGGGTTACTGCTAAATAAAATTCTCTCTACCATCAACTCGAAGTAATAAAACATTCATCCATCACTATACATAGCATACATTTTAGACACGAAATATATATTAGTCAGGCAGAATAAGGGCTATACCTTTAACTATGGTATGTACGATGTTTTATGATGGTTTTATGCTATTTAGGGTTTCCTGATTCAGAAACTGCATGATGACACTTTGTCATCATTGTGCAATTTTTGTTGACGGTCAGTTTAAAAACACAACCGCAGGTTTAAAAATACAGGGTTTTTTTTTCTGTTAGGTCCATTGCGTTATGCTATAATGTTTTATTTGTACAATTTTATTATAAGACCCATACCTATTTGAATACCTTTTACAAACACTAAAAAATAACACAACAAACCCAAAAGACTATAGCAACATTTCAGCGGCTTTTGCTGACGGCCATCTTGGTTTTCAAAACTGCCGCCATTTAAACATTTGTTTTTACAATATTACTACACCCAGACAAATAAAACAATTGTTTTAAGTTGTATACAGGTAGGTGGGCATGCTTTCACTACACAAGCAAGACTATTTGTAATCTGTATTGGTCACTATGAAAATGGTAACATTTTGGGTGGATGATTTTCACAGAAGAAAGTTAAAAATAAGAGATTTAAAAATAAAATCCTAATTTAATCTAATTTACACCTGGCAAGGAACGCGATATTTTGGCATAATTTCTAAAATTCATCATTATTTTAACTAATGTCTATAATATACTTTAAGAGTATTCCCATGTAATTGTGCCAGAGTAATATTCTGTACTTGTATTAAAGGGATTGGACTATCCTCAGTTTGTAGCCGTTTCAAAACGTTTTCGACAAATAAAATATTAATGAATTATTAAAATTAAATTTTATTTATTTATGTGTTTTGCTTAAAATATGATTATCTCTATAATCCATGTATTTCTGGACAATGTAATGTTTTGTATCTCAATATAAATTTTTGTCTAAAATAATTTTGAAGGTAAATTTTTTTAATTTTTTCAAAGGACCAAACGAAATTTTATAACATTGCTACCAAAGGTCATTCCATATTTATTTATTCGTATAATTTTTTATATGTAAAACATTTTAAGGTAAGATAGTGTCTTAAAAGACCTGAAAAAGCAGAATGTGTGTTTATTTTGTTGGTGGGGCAGGCTGGTGTTTGCCCGAATTAAATACAAATGCACGAATATGGAAAAAAAGAAAGAAAGAAATGTTTTATTTAATGACGCACTCAACATTTTTTATTTACGGTTATATGGTGTCAGACATATGGTTAAGGACCACACAGATATTGAGAGGAAACCTGCTGTCGCCACTTCATGGGCCACTCTTTCCGATTAGCAGAAAGGGATCTTTTACATGCACCATCCGACACAGGATAGCACATACATGTACCACGGCCTTTCATATACCAGTTGTGGTGCACTGGCTGTGACGAGAAATAGCCCAATGGGCCCACCGACAGGGATCGATTCCAGACCGACCGCGTATCGAGCAAGCACTGTACCACTGAGCTACGTCCCGCAGCCCCCGAATATAGATACCAATGTTTATTTATATTAGCAGTACTGTCAAACTGATTACAAGTAATACTGTGGTTAAAATGATGGAAATACATGATGAACACATTTCAGGATAACTCATTCTGCCCGAATCTCTCTATTGTTTTTGCCTGAATTTGAGAGATTTTCCTCAGCACAATGTGGGCAGTTGCTCCCTGCCCCACATCATGTATGCTTATGGGAACAAACAGAAGTCTTGCTACATTTGAAAACACAGGTCAGTCTCTTGGATAAACTTTAGAACCAGACCCGAAAATGTTACCAATTTTGATATGTGATATACTAAAAAATTGTAATATATAACAGGCTATACTTTTAATAGAAATGTATATCTTGGTTATCTGGTTCAAAACCATCCTGGAAATAAAAGAGTTCTTTTAAAAGTAAAATTACATGTTAATTGTTAAATTAATAAAATCATCTGAATCAAACGTACCTTACATCATGTGAAATTATTTACATACGTAAATGCCTGCCGGTAGCTGTTGAATTCCATTGGCTATATGGAATGTTTGCATTGCATGGTTACGCTATGCACTTTAAACACAGTATAGATTAAATGACTTTGTTAACACTAGGGACGTTTTCCTCTAAATAATCTGAGAAATATGTTTTAATACTTATGGTTCCTTGCTTTAAATATCCTTCTGTGCACATCCCTGAGCTCATTCAGAGGTACATGTACTTTAATTTAACAAAGCTGTAAATGTTTAGCATATGGCTGTATACCCTCACGACTTTCGTAACCTCTTTTGAAATATTCTTCTCGTCTTTTATATGCTAATGGAAGATTCGTAATCATCATGTTACATACACACTGTCAATCTTTATACTAGTTATGTAGATTACTGGAACAAATATTCTTGGAAAACAGTTTCATTTAAATGGTGAAGTCTCTTTGAAATAACCACCTGCCGTAATATGAACTGGCTCCCTATACTACATGTACTTTCATATATAATTTACAGTAAAATGTGATATTCATGTATCATAACATCACTGTTTTTCATCAGTCATTTTCATCGTGCATGGTTTGAGGCTTGTTGCATGTCCTATGCCATATACGTGCAAGCTGCAAGTTAACTCTGCTGTTTGACAGGAACAATTTATTCCTGAAGCAGTAATCTTTAGCAGTATATGCACATGTCATTACTTCCATAAGCTCTGGTGGACTACTGCAGACACACCAGTACAAAGACTGGATATGTTGTTTCAATCTATTTAAAATTAGCTCCACTATTACATGTGGATCTAATGACAGCCTGTTGGGAGCTCATGTCCACCAATCAAAACCTTACTTGCAGAATCCTGCCAGTGATTTAAAAATAATTATCCTGAGGGTATACGGTATGTTTCGCGTGAATTATGAATGCTTTAAAACATGTTTTATTTGATAAAATAAATAATTTGTAATGTAAAACTGACGAATGATTTAGTTTGGGTTTTTCATAAATAAATAATTTGTAATGTAAAATTTAAGACTGATAACCCGGTGGCCACCCCGTACGTATTGCTATGGTTTGCTGTACTGCGGCCACTAAAATAGACTCACCCGATATTTTTAGAATTTGTATGCTCCCAAATAACATTATAAAAGGCGAAGTGTGATTGGTTAATATTTAAATTATTATTTACAGATGAACTGTTACCTGGACATTGGGATTTATTTTTAAATCACTGGCAGTAAGGTTTTGATTGGTAGACATGAGCTCCAACTGGCTGTCGTTAGATCCACATGCAATAGTGGAGCTAATTTTAATTAGATTGATGTTGTTTATACTTTCGGATATATTCACATTCAGTTCTGGTGATCAGCAGCTTTTCACAGCGTGCCTTGTAGATTTGCTAGCTTGATGTGCTCAGCCAGACTAAAATTTAAAATTTATGACTTGTGAAGATTGTGTGTTTCAAACAAATGTTACATTGTTTCGTTTTGTATAGCAAACAACCAAACTGTTGTTATACATGTACATGTATACTGGTATGTGCATGTACCTTCAGACCAATGCTGTGCTTCAACATTACTGATACAGCCCTTAATAAAGAGAGCTGTCTGTGTTACATCAATTGATGTCATATACTGCAAGTACTTGGAAAGATTGGTCTCCCAAGTTGTTGTTTGTAAGCTGTGGCAGTAATGTTAATCACTTGACCATAGGCTTTTATCATGTAAATTAAAAATATATATATTGCCACTTCCAGCAGAAGAATACCAGCAATGTGTTTTTGTGTTTTGTTTCTGTCTTGGTGACAAATCTCTCCGGTTCCTTGCAGTGTATGCTAGTATATGATGTGACACCATGACCTACTACATACATGTACATGCATACATATATGTATGCATGTATGTATGTATGTATGTACTGACAAGTAAAAGAAACAATTCAAAATCAAAAGATGTGGAAAGCTGAAGATTAACAGAACCCATGGCATGTAAATATATCTGACTGTGGGTGGGACATTATAAATAGCATACCCAGTCATTGTACGGTTTGTGCTCTACCAAAGCTTATATATGTAATGGTATGTGACTGCTTTGTTAAAATGCCTGCTCAGGAATAACTGTCAATGTCAAGGGTTATCTTGCACCATTTTTTGACAATGTATGGCACCGGACACTTGTAATACTCCTAAAGACTATGCATGATGGAAATTACACTGATGAAGAACAGGAATGACATCGTAAATGCATATAACATTTTACAGTATAAATTATATTTCAAATAAGGAGGTCAGCCCTTGAAATTCGGACACTGCTACGGCAATTAAGTGCCATCACAAATCAAATTTGCAACGGCACTACGGCGGCAATTTAAAAAAAAAAATTAATGCTGTCAATATTATGCATATATATATGATTCACTGCAGTAATAATATGCTAACACATGACATCTTAACTTTACTTTCGTAAGCTTCCATATTGGAATAAACTGATTAATATTATTATTGAGGAAATATTGGGCCACATTCAATTACAAATGCTTTTTTTGGTGGGGTGGGATCTGTAACTGGACCGAGTTCAGAGAAAAATGCCTTCAGATTTGCAACGGCAATGAAATGCTGTCGCAAATCAATTTTGCGATAGCTTTTGCGATGGCACTGCCAATTGCCGCCGCAAATTTCGAGGGCTGGGAGGTTGCTAATTAACATTTGGTGATTATTTTAGAAGAACTTCGCATTCAAAATAAAACCTTTACCCATAAAATTTGACAAACATATGTGTTAATCTACTAATATATAAAAGTAGTATAAGCATTTAAAAGTGTGTGACATTGTGATGATTACGAATCTTCCATGGTATCTCTTCAAAAAACAAAAAACTCCAAAAGAAGTTACAATAGTCATGAGTGTATTCAACCATGAATCACTGAAAAGTGTTTTGTCTACAGAGTATGGTTGAAAAAACATCTGTAGTAAGACTGCAAGTATGTTAGCATGCACTAGTACCTTTATACCACTTTAAAACAAAGATTGGTTTTGGCTGGCTGTGGTAGTTTGAAAAAATTAAAATTTGCCATGGCGGCCATTTTGAAAACCAAGATGGCTACTAGTAAACTCCAATTTCATGTTGCTATATACAGTGCTCCAGATAATTTTTTGACCTGTTGGGTATTTCACTCCCTGATTTGAAAAATAATTGAGTGAAATTTCATCCAAAAACATTTCACTCCCCATTTTGACATTTATTGAATTTAAGTGAAAATATTCCAATAAATAGTTAAACGTTATTACTATAATTAATACTGTGTACTTAAATAAATAATCCTTGATACGCTCGGAAAAGAAAAGTTTTGAGTGAATTGAAAATCGTTTGCGTGTGTACGCACACTAATAAAAACAATTGCGTATTTAACCATTTTATATGCGTAAAATACGCAAATACGCAGCTTATCTGGAGCACTGTATATATTTTTGTATTTATTCTTTAATATTTGTAAAATGTATCTAAATAGTGAGAAGTCTTGTAATACCTTGGTACCTATAGGATATTATAGCATGACGCAATAGGCCTAACTGAAAAGCAGTAATATGTTGGCATGGGGGAGGTGTTTTCAAAATGGCCATAAAACAAATTGCTCAATGATGACAGTGTCATCATGCCGTTTCTGATTCAGGCTACCCTAAATGACACAAAACCACCATAAAACATTGTATGTACCTTAGTTCAAGGTTAGGTGAAATTTTGGCATCTGGCATCTGGCAACCCAACTATATTAAAATATTTATAATTACAATTAAAAAATATCATTACAACATATATATTAAAATAGGTATAATTAGTTTAAAAAAAACCAGTACAATGTTAATATTAAAGATTACAGCGAATCCGAAGCCCGCCAGGTGCAACAGGGCACACGGAGGAGAGGATTGAGAAGCAGACTATGTGGGCAAGGACTACGTCCTTCCAACTCCATAAGGGAGTGGAGGTAACTAGAGGCAATAGAGCTATTGTTGCGCCCACATATAATTAAGTAATTACTAAACAGACATAATTCCAACCCCTGAGCAGTGACTTTCGCACCCATCTAACAATATGCCTTAGCAATGACCACACGAGGACCAGAAGTCTATTTCACTAAATATTAAAGGGACATTCCTGAGTTTGCTGCAATTTTAAGATGTTATTGACTAACGGAGACTTTTTAACGATTGTAATTACATGTCAAATATATTTTTCTGCATAATATATTAGTGGCTATATATTAAACGTGTTTCTGATCATTCTAATATTTGTACTAGGTTAAATTTAGTTTTATTTCCTAAAATAAAGTTTGGGCTTCTTACAAATATTAAGATGACCAGAAACACATTGAATTTACAGACTCTAATATTTTAAAGAAGAAAATGTATTTAATAGGTAAGTTTAATCGTAGAAATATTTTATTAATCGGAAACATCTTACAATGTAGCAAACTCGGGAATGTCCCTTTAACTTTAGTTTGATACACAAAGGCAACCAACAACCTGTCAATTATCATTTTATGTTCTTTTGGCGGATTCAGAATACTAAATGCATTAAAATCCAAATTAATTTTGTTCAGGTAATCAATCTGCTTTTAATATGTTTGGTACAGTCAACCAAAAGGTGATTTACATCTTCAATTTTATGACATACAAAACAATGGGTGGATTTATTTTCTTAATTTTAAATTTAAAATCATTAAGAGCCGAAGAGACACCCATTCTGAGTCTTGCAATAAGTTTTGTAACTTTAACATTAAATGAAACTGGTCAAGGAGTAGTCGCCCATGGTTTAATATTTAAGCATGCCACACTCTGGTTCTGTGGTCCCACTCTGTCTGCCACAGACACCCAGCTATTGAATTAATTTCATTAAAATTATGTTCCACATGGACACCGACCACGAGATCCTGCAAACTCCTTTTAGCATTCGGATCAGCCAATTCATTGCCAGCAGGGACCCATTCCATGATGAGTTCAATTCCCTTACCTATTATACTTTTATAACATTTATAAATTTTGGGGATAATTTCCAGTCTGACACCATGGTCTCCATGTATTGCCTGCTGTTATTTTTATGATATCTTTCAATCCACTTCAGGGAATAAAGTATGGCCGTAAGTTCCGAAGTATATACTGATATATTATCCGATAGCTAGACTTAAAAAGATTAAAAATTTTAATAATAAAAAAAGAGAAGAAATATTTTATTTAACGATGCACTCAATACATTGTATTTACGGTTATATGGCATCAGACATATGGTTAAGGACCACACAGATTTTGAGAGGAAACCCGCTGTCGCCACTTCATGGGCTACTCTTTCCGATTGGCAGCAATTGATCTTTTATTTGCGCTACACACAGGCAGGATAGCACAAACCATGGCCTTTAATTGTTGAACCAGTTATGGATCACTGGTCGGTGCAAGTGGTTTACACCTACCCACTGAGCCTTGCGGAGCACTCACTCAGGGTTTGGAGTCAGTATCTGGATTAAAAATCCCATGTCTCGACTGGGATCCTACCAGCCATGACGCCACCGAGGCCGTTGTTTTAATAATACAGGCCATACCTGTTTTCCCGTTGAGTGGGTCCTTCGCCCCATCTGTATAAACCTGAGTTACATCCGGGTAGAAGTCCCCAACCACCGCTTGAAAAAGTATTTTCTTAAAATTAACATTATCAGTTTTAATAATCTCTTCCCTGACTTCGTAACGAACTTGTGGGATAACGGCCTGCCATGGCAGATCGGGACTGCATGCTCCCCATTCTACACAAGGGAAGACCAACTATCCCAAAGTCATTCGAGAATTTATTTTAAAAGGAAATAACAGACATGTCTCTATCTCTGTTTATATTATTGATTTGAACTGGTTGTAAAAGACTGACTGGAGAATCAGGCACTAAACTGAGAATTTTATTAATATACTTTAAACCCTGCCCGATTCTCCGAAGGGCCAAGGGCATAACCCCTAGCTCAACCATATGGCATACAGATAGTGCTCCCAACAATTATTTTCAGGCCTTACCATATACGCCATCAAGTTTTCTGAGCTGGGTCTGACTATAGCACACCCAAAGGTCTGGGCACCATACTATACTTCAGCCTGGACACTTTAAAAGCCTCAAAGATCACGAGTAGTTCTGTTTTACAATCTGCGCCTTATGGTGTGCCTGATAGTACCCTTAACAAATTAAGATATATAGTACAATTACCAGTCACCCCAGTTATGTGCTCCCCAAAGCTAAGATTGTGGTCAAAAATTGCTCTGAAATTTTTTAACGATTGCACATGATTAATAACAACTTCATTGAATTTTAGTTTTAAATCACATATAGACTTAAACTGTCCTTTCTTATGAAAAATTATACTTTTAGTTTTAGCTTTGGAAATGGTAACACCCCAAACTCTAGACCAAAGAGCCTAAGTATTCACTTTTTCAGGACTTCATAATTGGTAGCAATTCTCCAGAAGAATTTGTATAGTCTGCAAAAAGACCGATACTTAATTTATCTATACTTTTATTTGTAGTGGTAAGCGCCTGAGTCAAATCATTTATAAAAATTGCAAAAAGAGTGGGTGCTATCACCGAGCCTTGTGGGATACCATTTTTAAATGTCAAAATGGGGGAGAAGAAACCATTAACATTAACCGTGAATGTTCTCCGAGCAACAAATTGAGAAATAAACATAAACATTGTGCCTTTTACCCCCATTTTGTAAGCTTTCATTAACAAGTCACGCTGCCAGACCATGTCATATGCTTTTTCGATATCTACAAACACTCCACCCATCATGTGTCCATTCCGTATGGCATCTTTAGCCTCAGTTTGAAGACATACAGTGTGGTCAATAGTGGAGTGATGTTTTCTAAAACCACTCTGGAAGGTAGACAATAAACTATCTACCTCCAGAAAATGGATAAGGCTAGTGTTAACCATGCATTCCATGGTCTTGCATATGCATCATGTCAATGCAATCGGTCTATAATTAGTAGGGAGGGAGATGTCCTTACCTATTTTAGAGAGTGCAAACACCTCTGCATGTTTCCACTCAAAGGGAAGGTACCCTTCGCTCCATATCAAATTATATAATTCCAGGAATTTGGTGAGCATATTTTTCAGAAACATATAACTAAAATTATCTGAGTCGGAGCTGTGGCCTGTCGGCCACCAAATGTTTTAAGCAGTTCCTGAAATGTAAAGGTGCATTGTAAGGAAGGTTATCCTTCACAGAGCAGAGTTCATGGGGGATCGGGCTACTTTTTTCAATTTAAATTTTCTAGTTTGAAAATCTTTATTATAATTGTTAGTGGCAGAGTTGTTCCTAAATGTAGCTCCAAAAATGTTTGCCATATCTTGATTAGTTTTACAACAGTTATTGTTTTTGAGTAGATGGTTTCCCTTTCACCCTTTTGATTTTTGACCATACCTCTCTAACCTTTGAGTTCTTGTTTAGGGAACCACAAAACTGAGTGCATGAGGCCTGTTTAGCTTTATTAATACTGTGTTTTAATTTATATTTACTGTCTTTATTTTTTTTTTGTTTCCCTCAGTATTTGCTCAGTTTTTCTAAATTTATTTCTAAATTTCTTAAGATTAGAAAGTTCTTCAGTCCACCACGGGACTGGATTATAATTAGTTTTAGTAGAGTATGTCGGTATTGTTTGATTAACAATATTAATAATGGCCGAAACTAAATTTTGGTTAAATTTATCAATATTGACATCTCTTATCTACTCATGGTCTAAGTCGGCACAGAGATGTCCAACATGGGACCAATTGGCTCTACTAAAATTCCATTTAGTTTTATACTTAAGTTTTATTAATCCAAAGATCGAAATATTATATGTACTTTTAACTGGTAGGTGATCGCTACCCAAGTCATCAAGGACCTCCCACTTACAACCAGCCACCATGTTACTGGATACTAATGTAATGTCAAGACAAAACCAGGTGTGGAAGGCGTCCGAGAGGAACATGCTACTTCCGTCATTTAGAACGGCCAAATCTAATTTTTCAATAAATGTATCAATAATGCAGGCTTGAGGATTGGTAACCTTTGATCCCCACAATTAATTTTTACCTTTAAATTCCGCTAAAATAATGAATGAATGAATGAATGTTTGACGACACCCCAGCACAAATCACATAAAATAATATTTTTTTTGTTACAGTTACCAATCGGTGCCAAAAATTATTCAAATTTAATTTTATACCTGTAGTAGCAGGATGTACATGTGTACATAATAATTTAAAATATTTATCTTATTGCTTTTGTATATGTCATGTGTGTTTTCTTCAAAATATCTAAATATGGTTGCCTGAATAATACAGCTTGTTGCACAAAAGTAGTGCAAGTTAGTGGGGGGGTAGTAGGCGTGGTAAAGTGGATAGACGCAAGAAAAATTTAGAAATTAAGAATGGATTTATGTATGATCTTCACTCTCGATCGGGCAATACAAAAATCCTGACACTAATTTCATAAAATCAGTTTGACAAACAAGCTTACAAGTGTAATAATAAAAATCATGCTGTCATACTGTCTCACCATACATCCTTTTTTTCTTGTGAATACACTTTTAAACTGATGCCAAGAATATTTCCGAGATCATCTGAAACAAAACAGAATTACTACTTAGCTTAATAAAATACAGTGGGGAAACCAAAATAATGTTTCTGTGACGACACTTCAGCACATTTCAGACTGGCTATCTGGTGTCTAAAAATATGGTTATTTTAACATTTGGTTGACAAACAAGGATCGGAAACCCACTGCCGTCACATAGGCTCTTTCTAAACAGCATAAAGGCATTAAAAGTCATGTGAATTGAAACCTGCCAATGGACACTTTGTGCTTTTAAATACTACATGCACTTTGCCATAGGTAGGACAATACACACCATGACCTAGGATACATATACTGGTCATGGAAAAATCAAGTCCAATGATGACAGTCCATCCTCAGACTACTTGCACCTCAGGCGAGCACTCTACCGCCAGGGTTTCTGTATGAAGGTGAAAATTACGTACCTTAAAATCTTGGAAATCAATCAATACATTTTTAATAATTGTTAGAAACATTATAGTAAGAGAACTGCTGTTTTAAAATTTGTCAAGAGTTGAATTTCAAAAGATTTCAAACCCATAACCACCTAGTATGGGCACTTGTGATCTGTTTTGTTTTTATTATGACGTACCCGCAAATTATTTTTCGGTAGAAAACCTGACCACTGACCTACATATTACATCAAGACAATGATGCCAATCAAAATGCAGGCCTTCTGATGTCACGGTAACAATAGTTTCTAGTATCATGTTGGTAGCGTGCTGGTAAAATCACGTAATGGAAAACAAAATTCCATGATTATTATATCGAGTACGACAATTCAACAAAAATGATATATCTATATTTTGCAATAATTTAAATTAATGATATTAAAAATGGGTTCCTGTGACTTGTTTTTAAGGAACCTAAAAACACGATGGGTTCCCAAGATCACAAGGTACGGAACCGAAAATGTGTTTCCCATGAAATTTGAAATCATATATGGCCTGGAAATGGGTCAGGTTTTTTACATTACTCCAGAAGCCCAGTGCTTGCAAAAATCATGTCGGAATCTCTGGCTTGCCTAGTATATGGGCCTGCATGGCTTTTAAATATAATTTGTACATATGAAATTGAATTTTCTAAATAATACAAGCAACATCTTTTACAACCCATTCTCGAATGGCTTTGTTTTCCGCGATTTCATGGTGCCATAACTGTCTATTTTCGCTTTCCTTGAGTGGAAATTTAGTAGTCTCGATAACCCACTTGATGCTCTCTGGTCAGTAAGAATCGTAAAAGTAATTTGGAGTAGCTCTGCCAATCTAGTTACAGACATTTTTTAAACCAACATGTTCTAAGAGGACATTAACATTTCAAAACTTTTTCTTTTACAGTTTTAATATTTTATAGTGTTAAGTAATAAAATAAAAAAAATGACCGTTATTATTTTTAAATTAGACTTAATGAATAACTTGTAAAAGCTTAAGATTTATATATTATTGCTTCTGAAAATGAGGCGTAATATATTGTTTGTTTCCAGTTACCCGACCAACCCTAATTTGAACCTACCGACCATAAAACCTTTTTTGTATATATCCAAAAATGTTTTTTAATATAACAACGATTTCCACGAAAACATTCCAAAACTATCACAAGCACTAATTTGGTGTCATTTAGGGGATAACTCTACTGTGTTTTGTGATTTGCGGACATATATCGGTGGTTTTATTGTTGCAAATTTAGTTTCATTGGTGACCCGTTAGCCACGAAATGTTTCCTTCTAACAATTGATTGAAGGAGTTACTTTCCTTCAAATTGAAGTTCGGTAACTTTCGTGAGATATCTGGCAAAGAGTCGGAAAATAGTTTTCAGGAATATATGCAATCTTTTCTGATTTACTCTACATCTAGCGTAGCAAGGTGTTCTGATTAATAATAATAATAATAATAATAACTATATTTAATGATTTACTCCAGCAACAAACTGGCCATGTAGAAATTTAGTGACCTTCTGATAAACTAGGGCAGGGAATGTTTACCGATACTGATGGAGTTTACTGCCAAATCAAATGATTAAATATGTCAGTAAGATCTCGATGCGTTTCGTTATTTTTTTGTAAGTGGTCACTGGGAACTTTGCAGGTTCCTCTAAAAACAGTGTCAGAATAACCATGTGTTTGACATCCAATAAATGATATTAAAGATAAAAATCAATGTGCTCTAGTGGCATCGCTAAATAAAACAAATTTAACTTTTCAACATTCGTTTGAGCATCTTGAGCATCTGTACTGCATTTCTACTCATTGGACCAATTGATTGCTTTAAACCAAGTGGGTACTTTAATACTGGATGCATACAGAATAAAACTAACATTATCTCGCCTTCATGTACAATTATTTAATCTCATTGGTTGTTTGCCATGGGATAAATCCCTTATACCCCTGTGGGCGGAGGCCAAATTCTCTTATACACGTCTGTAATTTACAACAGTTTCCAGCCACCCCAATTAATGCTAAAGCAATAGTTACATTATAAATAACATTGATAATCAATCAATTAATTAATATCTGTTTCAGACAATTTTGTATTTCAAATATTTGAAGTTAAAAACTCATTCATCGATGGTGGTATATGGCTCCGTTAATAAATTGCTAACAATTATTGTCTGGCGTTATTTTGATTATTTGGCTATATGGTTTAACATGTCGGCAAGATAAATTTGTTGTAGAAGCATCTCTTGTCATATATGGGGTTTTTTTATGTAGCCTATGTGTGCTCTTTTACCCCCCTCATCTTCAGCTCGGGGTAAAAGAACACACAGAGGGTACATAAAAAGCTATATACCGGGTATATTTGTGGAATACTATTTTATTTATGACTACTACTAGCATTTGCCATTTATTTAAAAAAAATTATAATATCGGCAAATTAATCACAGAAGTGAACTCGTCCCTTTTTTTAATGGTTAGTTTTTATGGTCCCGGTAAAGAAATTCACGGGGTTGGTGCGGGGTCCTTCCGGCCCCTAGGGGAAACACTGATACCCCTCGTGATGCCTCTACAAATTATATTGCAAATTATAAAATTGGTAAGTTTACCATTTCTTAGATACACTAGGAAAGACAATATTAATTTAGAAAAATTTAAATGTTATTGTTGGACAGATAAATACAGAACCCTTCTTTTCAGTTTTCATTAAATGAAATTGTTATAACTTATTTACTGGTTTCTATCCAATTTCGGTTCAACCAAGTCTGTCCTGGACCAGTACAGAAGTTAAGCGTTAGTATGAGAGTAAACCCTAGTATCTGCCTATTATTAAACAGCAAGGGATCTTTTGTATGTACTCTGCCACAGATAGGTTAGCACCATGTTGCCTTCAAAATCAAAATGCCTTGCCTTTTATAAATGATCATATTAAATGTATAAGTTGTCCATGGATATAAAAAGAAGCCTTTAAACACACCTATGTGGATAGTACTACATATTTCCTGTTTTTAATTAAAGCGGCACTGTCTGGAATATTTTTATTATTTAATCATATAGAACAGAAACTCCCATTACATTTGGTGCGTGGTCAGTTTAGGATCGATCCGCATCAACGGGTATATAAAAGTCCATTGTATGTGATATCCTGTCTGTGGGATGGTACATATAAACGATTCCTTGCTAAAAAATAATAATAATAATAAAAAAATAAAAATAATAATTTTTTTTTTTTTTTAAAACCCTAAAAAGAACCAACAACCAATGTAATGGGTTTCCAAGGCATGTGTGCTGGGATTTCAGCGGAGTTGGAGTTATAGACTGTGTTGACCGAAGTTTATATGGGGCCATAATCCCCAGAAAATACATTTCAATTTT
>JAECMU010267525.1:0-17883 GCA_016106625.1 Dracogyra subfuscus | reverse complement strand
CACTCCCTCGCCTCATTCAAATCCAGTTATTTTAAGCACTATTCAATTAATAATAAATTTTAAGATATACCTTTGTTTTTATTGTTGATTTTGATGTGTTTGTTAAAATAATTATGATGTATTCAATTATCACTGACTCAAGTTTCTTAACAAACTGATTGAAATATTACTTAAATATTCATAATATGTGCTATTGTTCCTCATGATATACATATTACATGTATGTTGATGTTGTTTCTTTGAATGTATGTATGTATGTATAATATCATGTATAGATTAGAGAGGGCCTCATGGGAGACCAGTCACCTTGTACTGAATGTGTTTACCCTCTAAAAATAAAGAATTTTATTATTTTTTATTATTATTATATCTCACCTGCAGTAGTCAGAAGGGTATTATGATTTTTATTTTCAGAAGCAAAGACCACACCGTACCCCTGGCACCCCCAGCGCACCACTGCAGCCCAGACTGACTGTCGGTACTCGTCATATGGGTGTTGTGATGATGGCTACACCGCCGCTATTGACAAAGCACATTCTAATTGTTTTGATGGTAATAAGTTATCTGCATATTAAAATATTTTTTTTTTAAAACCCACTGCAGTGTGTAAAAACTATACAGCTAAAATTCTAATAAAGATTATCCCCAAATATTGTGGAGGGTTTTCACTTTATTTCCCTTTTTCTAAGTTTGACACCCAATAGTTGAGGTATTTTTCGTGCTGGGGTGTCATTCATTCAACCTTGTTTTTGCTTATTACATATGATTCATAAAAATCATTGAAATGAAAACCTTAAAAGTGTATTTACCATTTTAAAGAGGACTGTTTTTCATCTGGACCCCAGTTTGGTTTTAGATTACCGCAAATAATAATATGCTAATGTAATAATCACATAAAATATTAATTTAGCATAATATGTAATGTATCCTTGTTTGCTGACAGATGAACCAAATGTGATAGCACGGGAAGATGGAGACGGGACGACACTGTTTGTGAGACAAGGAAGAACTGTAACTCTCAACTGTAAACTGATCTCAAACAGTCTCTACAGTGGCATCACTTGGTACAGAGATGGGTAAGTAAGGAAGGAAATGGTTTATTTAACGATGCACTTAACACATTTTATTTATGGTTATAAGGCATCTGACATATGGTTAAGGACCACACAGATATTGAGGGAGGAAACCTGCTGTCGCCACTTCATGAGCTACTCTTTTCGATTAGCAACAACAGTTGTGGTGCACTGGCTAGAGCAAAAAATAACCCAATGGGCCACTGACGGGGATCGATCCCAAACTGACCGTGCATCAAGCAAACACTTTACCACTGGGCTATATCTCTCCCCTAGTTATCAAAGGAAGAAATGTAAAGTTCAACTGTAAACTGATCTCATGGTGGGTAAGTTCTCAAAGGAAGAACAGTAACTGTAAACTGATCTCATGGTGGGTAAGTTCTCAAAGCAAGAACCGTAACTCTCAACTGTAAACTGATGTCATGGTGGGTAAGTTCTCAAAGGAAGAATAGTAACTCTCATCTGATCAAATAAATTATAACTTTAATTGCTTGTATCAAACAAATAAATGGACACTGGTGTGGGACTTACTAGAGGCTGTTAAAAATACAGGTTGAATAATGCAACAGTAAGGTTTTGAAGCCTAGATTGACCAGTGAGTTTTCTTCAGTATCGTATTTCCATACACACCAATATTTCATTGTATTTCTTAGGTATTTTTTTGTTGGCTCCATATATTGGCTGACCCCTCTTCTCTTGGTGATATTTAAAGGCATAAAAAGTAGTTTGTTTTATTTAACAACGCCACTAGAGCACATTGATTTTTTATCTTATCAACAGCTATTGGATATCAAACATATGGCCATTCTGACACTGGTTTTTTTATAGAGGAAACCTGCTGTCATCACATAGGCTACTCTTTTACAATAGGCAGCAGGGGATCTTTTATTTGCACTTCCCACAGGCAGGATAGCACAAATCATGGCCTTTGTTGAACCTACCCATTGAGCCTTGCGGAGCACTCACTCGGGGTTTGGAGTCGGTATCTGGATTAAAAATCCCATGCCTCAACTGGGATCTGAACCCAGTACCAGTGCCACCAAGGCAGGTTAGAGACTTAAAAAATTGGCTAATACACAGCTATTTTTAAACATGGTACAAAAGATGACCCTAGCAATTATAGACCAATATCAGTTTTACCAACATTATTAAAAGTATTTGAAAGGCATGTAGGAAATTTGATATCCTCATGCCTAAATGATAATGACCTCGTTCACAATTGACACTCTGGTTTTTGAAAATCTCACTCATGTCCATCAGCTTTTACAAAAATCACAGACCTTTGCTTAAAAGAAATGAATAATGGAAATTTAACAGGAGTAATTTTCCTTGATTTTAAAAAAGCATTCGAATTGGTCAACCATAAAATTCTTGTTTCTAAACTGAAATGCTACAATTTTGATGAAGATTCTATAAAGTTAATAAATTTCTATCTCCACAACAGAAAACAACAAGTATGCATAGGGAACACTCAATCTTCTTATTTAAATGTTAGAGCAGGTGTATCACAAGGCTCAGTACTTGGACCCTAACTCTTTCTTATATTCATAAATGACCTTCCATTAGCTATTACTGAATCAGTGTAGACATGTTTGCAGATGATACAACAATACATGTTTCAGGCCCATCAATAAAAATTATAAAAAATAAAGATATGAAAAGCACTAAAGCTTAGTGTAAAAACAACATGTTTCTGAATGAAAACAAAACAAAAAGCACTTTAATAATCACTGTCCAAATATTATCTCACATAAAACAAAAAGATATAGAATTAAGAGCTAATGACACACAAATAGAGCAAGTATCAAGTCATAAGCTCCTTGGGGTATATTTAGACAGTTTTCTTCAATAGGATACACAAGTTGATGACAAGGTATGCAAAGCACTAACTTCAAAAATAACTCTGCTACCAAAAATAAAGAAGTATCTTCCCATAAATACTTTACTCAAAGTAGAATACTTTATTTTAATGCTTATATTCAACCATTACTTGATTAATGCTTGACCATATGGGGAAATTGTTCTAAATTAGACTTAGAAAGAATAAATAAATTACAAAAAAGAACAGCACATATTATTTTTGACAAATCACCTGATGATCCAACTGATTTACTTTTTCATGAACTAAAGTGGCTTAAAATAAACAGAAGAGTTGAATATCAAAAAGCCATTCTTGTATATAAAACACTAAATAGACTTACTCCTCAGTACCTCAGAGACCTGTTCAATCCAATATCATCAATTTATGAACTTCACTCAATTGATGATGGATATATGTTAGCTCCCCAACCAAAAATAGAACACTACAAGAAAAGTTTTCAATTTTCTGGAGTTGGTATCTGGAAGAGTTTGCCTAATGATGTTAAAAAATGTACTAGTTTAAATTTCTTTAAAAAAAATGTTACAAATACTTCTTGGAAACATGCTTGCTCTTCTACATAATTATGTCTTAATATCTTTTATATATATTGTATACATGTATGGTTTTGTTAGTTTTTATTTTTAATAATTAATATGATTAATGTTGTTATTATTGTTATAATTACTAAGAAGGCCTTAGGGGAGAATAGTCTAGAACTAACTGAGTTACCTTCTATAAATAAAGATTTTATTATTATTATTATACAGTAATTTAAGAAAGAAATTATAGATGTGTAATTTAATGGTTAAAAAGCTAAAATAGTTTTAAATATTTAACAACACCCAATAATTGGTATTAGTACATTCAATCAGGTTTCATTTCAGTTAATAAAATATGTTTTTACATTTAACAAACATTATTTTACCATATATTAATTTTTTGTTTTCAGATTTTTGTTGCGATCGAGCAATCGTTTCAATATTTTGTACAATGGATCTCTGACAATAACCCACCTGACTCATCGAGATTCTGGTTCATACGCCTGCCGTGTTAATGGTGGCAACCAAGTAGGACAGGTGCAGAGGTTTAGAGTCCATGTCCGAGGTATGATGTGTGTTGTTGTTTACCCCCATAACTGTTTTTCATGCTTTTCATTTAATGTGAGTGATGTCAAGGTGTGGTATTGGGGATGTAGTGTGGTCTGGACCTTAAAGGGGGTGATTCAAATATGAACCTAAAGCACATTTGACAATTACCATGCAAACAATCTATGTAAGTCGACAAAGAAAATGGTTAGCTAACCAATATTATGCCAGAGCACGCACTATTTTTTACTACTATACAAGTAGCAGTATTCCACTTGTATATTTGCAATAAGTTAGTAACAAAAATAACAATTAATTTCAAACCAATGGGTTATTTAAATACTACAGAGATCAACCTGCTTGTAATCATCAAAGAAACATTTAAAAAAGCATTTCGGAATTTTGTATTATTTTTAAATGAAGAACTATTTCCTAAACCACATTATATTAAGCTGCTACAAAAAATATTGTGCTTCTAGTATGCAAGACCTATACATAATTTAAAATATTTTGTGTTTGCTTCCTGTTTATTGTACTTGTTTAATTTTTGTATACCACATAGTGGTGAAGTGATATGTTCCTCTATAAACGAGTGTTATATAAATAGAAAGTAAAAACAATGTATGTGAAGTTCTGTATTTATTACATGCCTTCTTTTATTTTTTTTACAAATTTTTTTTTTAATTTAACATTATAACTACATTTGTTAAATCTATGATCAATACTCCTTTTATGGATTTACTTAATGTTAAAGAATCATACTCTTGCATAATGTTTAAATACTTTGTGACATAATTTGTATTTGAAGATCATATCTGATACAAGCAACATAAAGTTGCTAAATCCAGTAAAAATAAAAAGGGAATTCACCGTTTAAAAGTTCTGGTCCTGATCGGACATATATACGATACAAGATCAATTTATTACGATGTTTAAAAATGTCTTTATCACTATAGTAAGACTGAATAGGTGTGTAATAAATTATTCTCTGCACAAATAAGAAACATGTTTGTTTTGTAGTTCCCTTAAGAATTCAGTCGTCCCCCGAGACGATCATCGTGAAGCCTGGTGAGAACGCCTTCCTGCACTGCCAGGTGTTCGGCAACCCGCAGCCTCATGTCACCTGGACAAAGAATGGCCGCAAAGTGCTGACCAACGGCCGCCACCACGCGTTTGACAACGGGACACTGATCATCACGACGGTCAAGGAGCATGACATTGGGGACTACGAATGCCGTGCAGACAATGGCGTGTCGGGGAGCGCCACACGCACAGTCTCACTTGTTATTAAAGGTCTCTTTCAACTCTTTTTGTCTTGCTTTAACAAAGGCAACATATAAATACTGTAAACCGTGAAAAATATGCGTGCGTATACATTTTGCATCGTACGCATCCAATCTTATGTCACAAAATTAATACACACGCACTATTTTCCAGTTTGAAGTGTGCTTAGAGTGATGTCTCAATTTTCTAGTAAACCATAAAGGAAAACAGGCTCTCCTTGATGGTGACTAATCGTTAATTGTATTATGTAACTTCAATCGATGGCGACTAATCGTTTATTGCATTATTTACCAAAGGGAGTTACCAGTTAACAACTGAAGCTGTGAGTTGTGATTCTAATACAGGTGGGATGGGTAGGGCCTAATCCCCTCCATAGACTCCATACCAAGCACAATTGCTTGATGTAAAATAACAGAATATTGATTTACAGACAGTAACTTTATAACAATTACAGTGAGCTGTCTTTATCCTATTTTTTTAGCTGTCTCCGGTCATTCACAAAATTTACACGTCGCGAACATGTGCTAAGGTATACATTCGCGAAAAAACCAAGTCGCAATATTAATACGGTTTACAGTATTACTTTTCAGTAGTAGCGGTGACAGCATCAACTTGTGTTACAATATTAATGTGTTATAGCTATACATTTAACTTGTGTTACAATATTAATGTGTTATAGCTTTACATTTAACTTGTGTTACAATATTAATGTGTTATAGCTTTACATTTAACTTGTGTTACAATATTAATGTGTTATAGCTTTACATTTAACTCCATTCCTCACAAACCATAAGTCTTGTGTCACTGAAACTTGGTTTATAGGTGTACCTATGGATGCTCATCACAGATTGCAAAAAACATTTTAGGAGAAACTTTTTAATTCCACATAATTCATGTTTTTAAATTAACATTGAAGTGGATTGGCTACAAGACAACATTACCGGAATATGCTAGAAATTTAAAAGAGCAAAATGTCTGAAAGATCTTATTATTAAAGGTTTTTACCCACTGCCTGAAAGCTCAACTTGTTATTACATTGCGACACGTTTTGCAGGTGCGTGTGCAGTTAATAGACGAGGTTAATAGACGGATCAAGTCATGCTCTCTCGTAAAATATATTGAAAAAGAGAAAATTTGTTTAACTTCCACCTGCACCTGGTTTTATAAATAATGGGATAAAAAAAAAAAAAAATGTTTTTTTTAAAATCGTTAATACTATGAAATTAATTGGCATTCATTAAGATACAAAACTCTGTATTTTCTCTTGCTCTTTATTTTCTCAAATCTGCAGTTGATCTCATATCATGACATTACTTTTTGTGTTAAATTATCTGTTATTATTATGTTTACTGTTTTTATCCATAAATATATCACCACCGTGGTTACGCCATCTTTCTATAGGCTGGTAGAGGCATGGGATTTTTAGTCCAGATACCGACTCCAAACCCGAGTGAGTGCTCCACAAGGCTCAATGGGTAGGGGTAAACTACTTGCACCGACCAGTGATCCAGAACTGGTTCAACAAAGGCCATGGTTTGTGCTATCCTGCCTGTGGGAAGCACAAATAAAAGATACATTGCTGCTAATCAGAAAGAGTAGCCCATGAAGTGGCAACAGCAGGTTTCCTCTCAAAATCTGTGTGGTCTTTAACCATATATCTGATGCCATAAAGCATTTCTTTCTTTTATCCATTAATATTTGTTTAATAGGTTATCCATAAAATATTATTTAAAACAACGGACAAACTTTCTTTTAAGATTTTTTCTTAAAGTAAGACTGTCAATATTAATTTTACAAAGCTGAATTGATTTTGCAAAATATTTGTTCATTGGAGTTCCACTATTAAAACTTTATGTTGCTTTATGTTAAAGAGATTGATATTTTGGTGAGAACATTAGATATTGTACGCACTATACATTTTTAGAAAAATCACCATTCAGTAATTGATCAATGTATTTATTTTTCTTTTACTAACAGAAACAGTGACTGCCAGGTTAGATCCCTATAAAGGCAAGGTTATAGAAGGTGGCACTATCCGACTGCGTTGCAAAGGCAAGGGTCACCCGCGGCCCCACCTCAACTGGGAGAAGGACGGGAAGGTTCTGGAGAACAGTGAGCGTGTGTATCTGACTCAAGGTGAGCTGGTGATCCGGAACGCGGTGCTCGACGACTCGGGGGTGTATACGTGTGTGGTGAGCAACCAACGGGAGGAGTCACGTGCGGTCACCACTGTGCAGGTCACCATGCCACGTGAGTTCAACATGCTCTAACAGTTATTATATAACAATTTGTAATTTTGTGTGCATTTATCGATGTATAATAGTAACAAATTTTATATAAATACGGTAAGCGAAGTGATTTTATACTAAATTTGTGACTGTTATACATCGATAAATTCACAAATTTTTTTTAGTTTTTATAATTTTGTTAAAACTACACATAAATAATTTTTTTGCTTCATTTCCATGATCCGTTTTATGTAATGATATCGCATTTGTCAGAATAATGTAATTTCTTGAGGTTTATCGAAGGACAACACTGAGATTATAAATGACTTCACTCAGAATAGTGTCAGTGTATAACAGCTGGTACTTTGTAATTATATTGATATGTTATATGGGCCTCGTGAGTCACAGTGGTTAAGCTATTCAACTGTAAGGATGATAGGTACTTACTTGGTTTGCTACCTGGTCCCATCCCCGATCCTCGCGGTCGGTCTAGGATCGATCCCCGTCAGCTAACCACTGGGAATTTTTCTCAACATAACCATATGTCCGACGCCGATATAACCGTACTTATAATGTGTTGAGTGCGTCGTTAAAAAAAAAAAAAAAAAAAAAAAAAAAATGGTCCCATCCAGAGCAGATCTTCATGACATCTCTCTCACTAATAATTAGTCATTAATGAATGAATGAATGAATGAGATGTTATACTAGAACACTTTTTTAAAGTGTCTCATGATTATATAAAAATACATGTACACATATGTACATGCCAAATGTACTTTTTCTCAATAAATTGACTCTCTGTGGAAGGTACCCAGTACCTTCCAGCCTTAAAGTCACATATATACATACCCACTGTAGTGCTCGCATGTAGATCGCTACAGTAAACTTGCATAATTATAGGTGCAACTTTGATGCCAAAATATATTTGGTATTAAAACATCAGTAACTCACTCTATTTTGTCTTTTACTTTGCAACTTCAAATTATTTTAAGGTTTCTGACTAGGTCTGAAGTCCAACGTATTTTGAGAGGTGTAAGTGATACTTTTTTACCCACTTCCAGCTTTCTTTCTATCGTTTGACATCCGTCTTTGTCTTCCTGTGGTGGCAGCAATTTCTGTTCAACATCCCAGTCTAGATGAACCTTTACCAAAAATATATTTCTTTTAAGAGCATGTGGAATTAAATGTTTATAAAACTACTTTCTGAAAGTTATCTTATCTGTGTTTCTTTTCATTTCAGAATTATCGGACAAATGTGAAAATAGTTTAAGTGAAATGAACTGCAAAATTATTCTGCGAGCAGGTTTGTGTGGTCATCGGATGTTCTCTAAAATGTGCTGTGTTTCATGTAGGAGGCATCATGGTTGAATATAACGCATATTTAAATAATCTCCCCCGATGGTGAGATGCAGCATTCAGTGTTAGGACCGTGTCACACTTGTCACTCGTGTTCAAACCAATCTGGTACTTTGGAGGAATGGTGCTTTCTCTCTCTCATATGAACTGCTGGGAAAACAATTATACATCTTGTATCATTTGAGTAGGAAAACCAAAGATTGACAAGACACATTACTCATCTAGACAATTGATAATCGGTGGTCACATTGAAAATGGAAGGTCCATTTGGATGAATTTGTAATAACGTGTTTGCTAAGGGTAGGCTTGTTTAACTTATGAAAGGGGAAAACAATGTGTAGACACTGAACAATTGGTGGTTAAATTAGAAATTGGAGATCTGTTTGAGATGGGTTTGTAAGTTTGCTAAGAGTTTTTAACTTATGAGACATAAACAATATATATATTTAGTGCTGGTGCAATGCAGCTACAGTAATGAAATTACCAAATTCCTATGGAAGGATCATAATTAGATTAGATAAAGGTTATCTAGTTTGTTTTAGTCTAATGCAGAACTTAGAAACCAGGACTTGGTAGCTTACCATGTATTTTCACTCTTTATTTAAAGCATTAGTGTCATTGTTTTTAAATTATACAGAAATAATATATATTATATAGGTATCTTTTTCTGGTTTTGTTATACAGGAATTGTCACTGAATTTTTTAATTTCACATTTTTTCTTTTGTGTATATCATTACTAAGGTGTGATGGTGGTAAGTTGATTTTGTAGTTATGATGGGGGAAATTTAAGTCAATGGTTACCATATTTGACAGCAACAGTTTTTGTAAATGCTTAAAGTTGGAAAATGTTCAAAAGACAAATGAATCAATAAAAAACCCTGATCATTTAAAAATAACTATAAAACTAAAACAATTCAAACTCGTTGTTTTAATAAGCTGTCAGTTTAAAATATGGTAAACATCTTTTTGTAAAAGATAAACTGTAATCACAAGAAATGGTTATCGCATGATCATGTGAAGTGTTTGGAAAGATGAAAGACGGTATGTATTACAAATGTATGTGTTAATCAATTACCAGTTCAATCTCGGCATTATTCTGTGACAGTTCTCTGGCCTATCACTTTTCAATCTCAGGTATCTCGCACAGGAAGCAATAAACTAGCATTTTATTTATTTTTGTACCTTTTATAATTGGAAATAATCTTGTGTTTCTTAGCTGTTTAGTGATGAACTTGATGCTGTAGTAACTCCTTGATGCTGGAGAGACGAGTGTGTAACAGTTTCATTCTTTAGGTTTTCTTTCAAAGTACATCATGAACTAGATGTAGAATATTGTATTACCTTCAAAATCTCTTAAAGGCATTGCCAAATGTGAAACAAAATTTACTATTTGCCCAGTCAAGTATAACATACCAACTAAATGTCTTCTTCATACTAAGTCAAAGAATTGTTCATAAATTAAAAAAAAAATTAACAGTATTTTGATTTATTCCTGAGAATGAAAATTGTAATACTCAGTAGTAGGTGTGATGAAAATGATTATAATAAATATGTCACATATAACATATTGAGGTAACATTTGTCTTCACACTGAGTGTTTTACCAGATATATAGGTTTTATATTATTAAATGTTACAAGGGGCGACTGGAAAACATCTAGGCCAAATTAGAAAGGGAATACTTTACTTTGCACATACTAAGCTCAACACTTTAGAAAGTGATCCAGCATATCTGAATAAATAAACTAGATGATTCATTTATTTTTCAATAGAGCAGGGGAAGCACTGCAACTGCAAAGTTTTCTGCGAGAGTATAATTTTTTTTTTTATTTTTTTTTTTTTTTAAACTGTTCAATCAATGTACAAAGGTTATGGCTCAGTGTTTTTGGATTTCAAGAGAAGACTACTGGTGATTTACCCTCTCAAAGGACGAAACGATAACCTCCTAAAGCAGCTGCATGAACACCTTTCAGTTACACATTGCAGAAAACTTATGAAAGGTGTGATGTTCCATCAAATAAACGTTTGAGAGAACAAGTGCTTCCATTGGTTTAATTGAAAAATAGATGAATTTAGTTCCAATTTCTTAACTTTCTGAAGTATTAAACTTTCTTTTTGCAAAGTTTTATTAGCATGATTTATTCCCTTCCTATTTAGGTCACAAACTTTTAAATCGCACCTCGTACGTCAGTGTAACAACATTAAGTACGGTACTATTTATATTGTTAGCAAGTTTGTACTTTACTGATGCATTTATTGTTCAGCCCATTGTTTTCATTTTGTTTCGGTCTGTGTCAAATGAGATGCAGATGTATGTTTTTCTCCAGTTTTCTTGTGTATAATACTACCAACTGAATATGGTGCTGTTTTTAAGTTAAGAAGATATTTATTAGATTTAGCTAAATTATATCATGGTTGGCATAATTATTTTTGTATGCAAATAAAACCATTTAAGTCTAGACCAGCTAGCCGAGTATGATATGTTTGATATGTGCTTTTTTGAGGTTCAAAGGCACCATGGGATTCTCACCTAACAAAACCTTCTTTTTTTAAAATCTTTTATAGCAACAACATGGGATAATGACCTTGCAAAAGAACTGATTTTGATGTTTTATAGCACCATGGATTCTGACCTAGCAAAACAATGGATTCCAATTATTATTATTATTTTATTTTTTATAGCAACATGAGATTGTGGTATCAGGCAGAACCATTGATTCTAATATTTTATAGCACAACTAATCATTTCAACAACCATGAATGCTGCCTCCAGCACAACTAAATGACATGTTTAGAAATGCCTTGCATTCTGACTTTAAGAATACCAGGATAGTTGGCCTATAGAAATATTATGAGAATTGACAGTAGACATTAAGGTTTTATCCACCTCTGGTAATATCATACTGTAGATTGTGACTTAAGCTGTGTTGCCTTCTAGTAGTGATGAGGATGCCATGTCTAGCAATGCTGTGTTCACCTCATCAGCACCAAAGATGCTCATTTCGAACAGTACCTCAAGTTTTATATGTCTGACTTTCAAATTGTTTTATGTCAATAATGCAAATTTAATGGGTTCCACAGTTACTAGAAATCCAGTCAAGTCACATTATGCTTAATATGTTGCATTACTAGTATTATATTGTAATGGATTGTTACAGAAAAACTGTACCAAAATACATCTGCTGTAGAGTAACTACCTCACAATCAAGTCTTAACTAGTTTGTTTAGTATGTGTAGTGTCACCAGATTTGATCACTTTCCAAATTGTATGATGATTATTTTGTACTTGCCAGCAATTATTTACAAAAAGACTAATTCTGTGATGGCAGAACATGATGATTTTTAGTCATTGGTTTATGGTATCGAGTAAAGATCAAGCTTTACACATAGTTAAAGGTATAATAAAGAAACAAGCTTGTAAATCCGTAACTAGGAGAATATGACCTTTAAATGAAATTGTGCATTTATAAGCAGTTAGATATGAAGTCCATTTTAGAATATGTGGCTGGCTGTACATTTTTTCAAAGTCTGGGAATTAGCAGACCAATATCATGCTTTGCATACTTTGTATGTTAATTTCTTTTTATAATGTGGTGCTTATAAAACTGAGAAATGCTCAGCTTTGTTTTTGTTCAAAATACAACTTCATTTATCACATGAGCTAAAACAAAATGATATGAAAAATATAAAATGAATAGAACTTATTTCAGTATCATCGTTACTGGTAACAGTAACACATTTTCTGGCAACATGACAGTCTCTTTCTTTAACTAAACTACAATGTGTTCCTCACTTACTGGTTTCCTTCTATACTCATGATCGCCCAAATAAAATAAGGAAAGGGCAGCTCCAAATGAAGAGGCTGGGTTAACCAGTAAACGTTTGTCTACTATCAAGGTCTATACACAGAGCACTTCTCACATTACATTTACTAGCATCAGACTTTGGAAAGGAACTTTAAAGTTCCATCCAAGTTGTGTTCTAATTTGCTTTGCTTTAAACAAAAATTTAATTGTAATAATAGTCTTATAAAATCTCAGAATTATACTTCTCGGAGCCTGATAACTTGTAAAATGTTCTTCAAAATATTTCAGGCTTTAATAAACGTTTATCTCATTTTTTATATTTATAGCTCATGTAGCAGGTCTGTTGTGTTTTGTTTGTATATTCTTTTATGTATATTTGAACTTTAGATTATTTTAGATTAAATAAAAAAATAAAAATCTTATTCACTGAATAATATTTATCAGTTTATTGTCCATTGTACCAGTAATTAACTGGTTACATTTGTGTTAATTAACAGTATAGGTTTTGCAAATCTGTATTTCTTATTGTATAAAACAGTCACAAGATTTGATAAATTCAGTGTATTGATTTACTGTTGTTTTGTTTTATTTATCTCATTTTTAAACAGGATGTAATGTATATTTTATACAGGTTTCAGAATATAGAAACAACCAAACAAAGAAGAAAATTACAATACATAGAGCCTTACCATCCTACCCAATTTCACCAAAATATATTTGTTTAAGGATGTATACTACCAAATCAAAATGCCATAGATGACAATAGTAACATGTGGCTAAAATTTCTACCTTCAGCGTATATCAACTGACATAAATGCCACAAATATAAATACTACCACCCCTCACCCTTAAAGTGAATCAGAAAAAAATTGGGCGTCAAGCTGCTCATTTTTGAGTCAACAGGAAGTGTAAATGACAACCCTGGTTCCAAACTAAACTAGAGTAATTTTTACAGGTACCCCATAAATGTTTCAAGCACAAAGGCTACTTAACACAGTGGTACAACCATAGATGAAATGAATCTTTCTGCTTGTGATCTTTCTTCTTTAATGGGTTTGGGTTTTTTGTAATGTTTTTCAGTAAAACACAAATTTTCTAAATGGTGTAAAAACCTTTTTTCTTTTTGGTGAAAGATGTAAACTAATATAACATTATGGCACCATATGATGGGTTTCTGTGTGCATGTTTGTCAACAGCAGCAAACAACAAATTTCATTTCTTCAGCAATCCAAAAAATAAAAAAAAAATAAAAAAAGTCTGATCTGTATTAGGATTATTCATTGGCTGCTGTTTTGTTGTAGATTGTCTGCTCTACTGCACTAGAGCCAATTGCAATTGTAAGGGAAGTTTTATAATTTAGCTTTCATATGTATATTTAACCTTAAAAAGATAGATATAACAATAGTAGTACATATGCCTGTCAAGTGACCTAGTTGTGATATGCAATAAACCGCCATACAAGGTTTAATGCTAATAAATGTACTGATAAGAAAGATATGCCCCTAAAACAAAAAAAGTTTAAGGTCGGACAGAATACCATACCATTAAAAAAAACAAAAACAACAACAACAACCTTGTAATATAACATTTGCATATTGCACAAGGAAAAAAACAACACAGAAACATGTCCTTATAAAACTGAACATTTATTTGATAAATATAAAGTTTAAAGACAATATGTAGTGTTTCATGTTGATGTTGGAGTATTTCCATAGTCATGATAGTGAAGCATGTTACTACAAGATGTGGGAATGCTACTTCAGTCATGTGATGAAAATGGATGATATTCTGTTTGTACACCGAGCATTGATGAAGTAACAAAGAAACCAAAACAAACATTATATGAACAAGACATTCATACACACAAAGCACTTTCCTGTTGAGAACTGTCACACGTTATACACGATATATTACATTTGGTTACATATCCAGAATTTCACATGGTTTTCAGAGTGTGCACAAAAAAGTAACAAGGCATTCTATGACACTCTTTCACAGAAGTGAAGCTATGTTTACACAGACAATGAACCCCTCCCCCAACAAATGAAAAACGCACCATCAATATTATCAAATATAAAATGATAGAAATGTTATTACTTCTTTGAATATCTTACATCAACATTATTTCATCAGTTCACTTGATGGTGTAAAGTTTTTGTGAAAAGCAGGACTACTACTAAAAAAGAAGTATCACAAGCCATCAAATAAGTGTTAAACAATGCCAGGGTTTTACAAGGGAAAAAACAAATGTATATTTTGATGTGAACTCATTTAAGTGATTTGATTAGATAGTTGCAAGAACCTGTGACTGGAAAGTACCGAGATTCATCGGATGACTACAAGATAAACATGCCTGTATATTTCATGTAAAGTAACAGGCCTCTGACGATTAGGGCAACGATCATTTCATTCACGAAATGTGAATCACCATTCATTTGGATATACCAAGTTACGCAAAAAGGCAATGGGTTATCTGGATTTATTTCTGGTAACCAATAAATGGGTGACCCAGGTTTTCATTTCTCAGAGGCCTGAATATTGTAAACACTAAACAATATTTCTTACAATGTGTATTACAGTGACAACAACAATCCAAACTTATAACTAATAATTATTTTTTTATTACCTCATAGTATAGTCATAACCAGTTGGGGGTAAATTCATAACTATGAAAATATTACACATAGGTGTTTGTTGGGCAATGTAGCACTTAATGACAAATGGCCATGTCAATAATACATATGACATGATCATTTGGCAATCTCCCAACATGTCACTAATTAGTATTTAAAATATCTTCATTTACTGGGATATACATATACAATTTCAAAGATTCCAGGACTTTCTTTAGAACTTGGTAATAAAACATTCATAAACCTTTTAACAGTGTACTTCATACTTTGACTAGTGAAATAATCATATTTTAAATGAGAGAAATACCCATTGCCACTTGATCCTAAAATAGTCCATTCCACCTGCTGAAGCAATACAAATAACACACATGTACAAATACAATACAAAGAAAGCACTGTCAACTTTTGAAAGATTGCTATTTCAATGAATGAAACATTAACAGAGATCGGAAGACAAAGAGACTGGAGGCTTTGAACCAACTCTGGGAAGTAAAAAGAAAAAGCCTAATGCTAGTCTTAAAACTAACAACTGCCACAACAAAGTTTGCCAACTTTCTGCAGTCACAAGTTCTACAACTGTCCAGATGCTAGTCTGAGTGCTCTTACAACTCCATTTTCGCCATTTATGACTTCTACGACTTTCGAGTTGTTAATCTGAACAAACCCATCGGGAATTGGGGCAAATTGCAAAGCATCAGTTGAGTTGGTCAACTACGACATGACAGTTGACAGTCTAGCATAACACACACAAAAGTTAAAACGGAAAATGTGCAAATGATAAAAATCTGTTGGTCATTCTTGAGATAAAGATGATAGTAACTCAGTTAATCAGCTACAGTAACCATCTTGGATTTAAACATCTTTATACGTGTATGTACTTCATTCAGCCATTATATAAGAAATCCTATCTCATACGAGTGGTTCTTAACCAAATAACATTTTAAATAAAAATAAATAAAATTAAATTAAAATGTTGAGTGTCATTAAATAAAACGCATCATCCTTAGTTTGCTTGTATGTATATATATATATGTATAATTAAAAAAAAGAGAACAAATTGAACTTTTACCAACACTTCTTCCCAAGTACATCCCATATTTTGTCTAACTCTATTCCAAAAGTGATTATATTTGGGTAAGAGGCACTGTAATTATTTAATGCACAGTGGGTTCATGCTTTTTTCTCTCTATACATACTTTATTAAAATAACAAAAATGTATGGTGGGTATTTTATAACATTGGTCTCTTGCCATTCCCTATTCTATCAACTTTGGAACAGCCAATGGTTACTGCCATTTATTAATTTTAAACAAATCTAATTTTACACTTAATATTCATTATTTCTAAAATTAAGTGTCTTTTAAAAGAATTATTAGATACGAGGAGAAACATGAAAGAAGATTTCAGTTAATATGGATAGAATGTTATGATGTACAGGTTACCATTTGTTCGAAATACACTAGACTCGTATGTGGCTATGAACTTGGCTTCAGAAGTTCAAACCTAATACACAGCAATTTTGATAACAATAGATACCAGTCTTAGTTACGAGAATAGTAACTGTTAATTTTTTTTGTTTAAAAAGAGATATTTTTGTTTGTTTAGAGAATTCTAAGAGTATAGAAAGCCAAGAAAGAAATGAAAGAACATAAAACAAAATAAGTTATAAACAAAAACAAATATAAACAAATTCAATTATTTTACAATACAAAATAACATTAAAATTAAGTAAATGCATAAAAAAAATTCCCAATGGAAAACCAATTTTATTTTCTAGTGCAATTAGCGATTAAAAACTCAATTATCAAAAGCATTTGAATAACTATGCAAAGAAAAGAAATCTGGACGATCAAAAATTAAAATTCAGATTAAAAACAGCCACTATTCCCACATTCCAATTAAAACATGTTAAAACTATTCTTGGACATCCCTCATGTGGAGAAGCAAAGCACATTTTATCGCTAAAATAAAAAAAAGCCTCGTATCTGCATTTTGTTATTTAAAAAATTTCAGGATACTTATTATAATAAAAGTAGTTTTATTACAACCTGATTTAGTTTAACAAATGGCTCTTAAGAATTTATTCTTGAACTTGTTCAAGTTATTGTTCTTAAGTGCCATTTGTTATACTGAATAAGACTTGTAACAAAACAGGTTTTGGTTTTTAACACCAATAGGTTTTGTTTTGTTTCACGATGAACCGATACAAATCCTTGAAGCCAGGCATATAACATATCAATCCCTAGGTTACTGAGATGAAGAACTGAACCAATAGTCAGCCAGAACCATTTACTTTGTCAAATCTTAGAATATACCTTGAGTTTCAATTTAAAATTATAGAGAACTGACCAACATTTCTTTAATACAAATTGTATTAAACTAGAAAGCTAGAATTCCATCTTACAGGGCCAGAACAATTCTCCAATGTGACAATTCTCTTTACTAATGTGGCAGATCTTCCACACAATTCTGTACTAGTGGGGCAGACCTTCCAAAACAACTGTTTTAAATAGCCAGATCTTCCACAATTCTGTACTAGTGTGGCAGACCTTCCAAA
>JAECMU010267358.1:0-11667 GCA_016106625.1 Dracogyra subfuscus | reverse complement strand
ATCACACGATTTCGCCAGTGGTATGCTAACATTGTTGCAACAAACTTGAAGTAAAAAAACGGTTGATCTCAGAATTAATGTGTTGAAACCTATTCATGCGCGATGGATCGTGTCGGCTTTTGACAAGGTGGCCAAAGACAAAGCAATCATTACACATGGCTAGCAGCTTGCTGGTCTACTAGACAAGTAGACAATCTTGAACCGCTCCAGTTGTCTTTTTACTTTTGTTTCGAACGAGATCGACAGGCTCCGTTACCAGTGTAATTAAACTGTCGCGCCTACGATAATTTGTGCTCCATTTGTGTTGTGTTATATCAACGTATTGGTATTTTAAATGTTGTTTGTTTTGTTTTATTAAATGTATCGGTATTTTAAATTTTTATTGTTTTGTTTTAATACAGAAAAACATAGAAATAAATGCGTCATATTATTAATGCGAATAGCATGGCCTCGCATTTTTCGCATTAATATTATGATCGCATTAATTTCAGGATCTACAGTAAGCTTCAACAATGGGCAACTGACAATGGCTTTCGATTCTCAACGTCAAAAACGGTCTGTATACACTTATGTTAGAAAAGAGGTCACCACCTAGACCCTCAGGTGTTTCTGGACAAAAGCCCGATTCCCGTGGTCGAGGAAACAAAATGTCTGGGATTTATATTTGACAGGAAGCTATCTTTTATGGCCCTAAATATTCTCAAAGTTATTGCCAGCACAGAGAGGGGAGTAAGGTTATGCTCCGACTGTGTCGATCTTTGATTAGATCTAAACTTTGTTGCCTTTACCATAGTTTGACACCCAATAGCCGATGTATTTTTCGTGCTGGGGTGTCGTTAAACATTCATTCATTCATTCCAAAGATACAAGAACAGCAAAAAGACTTTGTGGGAACTAGATTTCCACGTTCACCCAATATACAGCATTTCACTGCTGGCATAAGGTGGATGGGTTAATCAGCGGCGGTCATTCACACACATATTTTTTTTTATTGAATACCAAGCATCGCATTAAAATTTTGCTAAAGTTAAAAGGCAATATGAATGATTCTCTGGAGGATTTTTATCTGATAAGTGTGAAGAGGAAGCCTTCCACCCAAAAGGTTCCAGTTTTGGACGATATATCGAATAAACAGCCGCAAAGGAAAGTGTCTGAAAACCCTCAAAAAGGCACTCACTATATCGGAGTTCAAGTTGGAGGAGATAAGGCGGTCAGCTATGGAAAGGTGGCTAATGAATCGTGTCCTGTGGTGTAAGGAGGCAACTTTGCAGTTTTGCTTCCTGTCGAGATTGATTCCGGACACGAGAACGTGTGATGTGTGCGGTCAGGCCATGAAGTTGATTAGCTGCAGTGCTGTGTCGGATGGTAGGCGATGGTATTGCAGAAAACGATTACCACGAGGAAGACATGAAAGGAAGCTATTCATTCGAACAGGAACGTTCTTCGAGCAATCCAACATGACACTGGAGGAAGTCTTGACATTCATGTACTGGTGGGTGATTGGGACTCCACTCGTCACCATCCGACATCGTCGGAGAACACTGATGTGGACTGGACGTCGTTTTGCCGTGAAGTCTGCTAAATTAGTTTAACTAGAAAAAGCGAGAAGATCGGCGGTCCGGAGATTGTCGTTGAAATTAAAAAGTACAAGTTTGCCAAAATGAAGTACCATCGTGGGCGGATGGGTGTTTGGTGGCCGAGAAAAAGAGAACAAGCAGAAAATCTTCATGGAATGCGTTCCGGACCGGACTGCAGATACACTGTTGGCAATCATCAGGAAATGAATTCTGTCTGGCTCGATTATTTGGAGTGATTGCTGGAAGGTGTACGACAGGATTCCAGAACAGCCCGGGGGATACAAACACCAGACCGTCAACCACTCGAGTTCTAAAAATGAATGAATGAATGAATGTTGAAAGACACCCCAGCATGAAAAAAAGACATCGGCTATTGGGAATGAATGAATGAATAAATGAATGAATGTTTAACGACACCCCAGAACGAAAAATACATCGGCTATTGGGTGTCATACTATGGTAATGCAAATAAAGTGATGATCAACATCAGCACAACAATTCAATGTAAAGAACTGTGCAACCACGGTGAGGTTACTGCACACGCAGGGGCGAGTTCTACAAAGACACAGATACAGAGTTTTTTACTAACAGTATCTAGAGTGAATGGAGAAAGTCGGGATGCCCACTTACGGTACAATAGAAGCTTTTTTTTGGACCAGTTCTTATGGAAGCGGCGACACCAAGGGGAATGAATGAATGTTTAACGGCACCCCAGCACAAAAAATACATCGGCTATTGGGTGTCAAACTATGGCAAATTCAATCCAAAGTGATGTAGCTGAATGAAGATTTCCTGTCAAATGGATTTTTGAAAGGTGTTTTTTTTGGTTGGTTTGTTTAACGACGCACTCAACACATTAAATTACGGTTATATCGGCGTCGGACATATGGTTATGTCGAGAAAAAACCCCAGTGGTCAGCTGACGGGGATCGATCCTAGACCGACCGCGCATCAGGCGGGCACTCTACCACTGGGCCATGCTGCCCGCTGGATTTTTGAAAGGAGACATAAGATTCAGGGGCCAGAGGCACATAATCTTGGCCACTGACCAGCAGTTAATGGAGTTAAGCAGGAGTAGACAGTGGTTTCTGGATGGCACTTTCACGATTGTGAAAGAACTATTTTACCAGCTACTGTCTTTTTATGCTTTTGTGCGTATTGGTCATGACATGGAAATGTTGCCTTTGGTTTTTATGTCCCGTCGCAGAACCATAGATTACATAAGGGGTTTTCGGGAACTTCTGATGCTACTGCCTGAAGAGAGGTGCATCACCACAGCAGTGATGGATTTTGAAATGGCTACCTGGAAGGCAGTAAAAAGGGTATTTCCAGATGTGAGGCTACGTGGCTGTCTATTCCACCTGACCCAAACCATCTGGAGAAAGTGCCAAGAACTTGGCCTGCAGGTAAGTAACCGATATATCATTGTCGACCTTTTTTATATATACACCTATGAAAATATATACAAATTGCATTTAATGCACTTTAAAAATATTCTGTGTATTATTTTTAAAATATTTTATTTCTATTTCTTAATATATTTTTCAGGTTGCACACAGACAGAATAATGCCATTCACAGGTTTGTGCAAAAAAAATAATGGCCCTTCCATTCCTTCCCACCAGACACATTCAGGTGATGTTTGCCAAAATCAACATAGACAGATCAGGGAACTAATGGATTGTTTCTGTCTGATAAGGATTACAATACTTACATGTATGAGTTGCTGGGCTCACCCTGTCATTGGCTAAATTAGCCAGTTGCTAATTTTCATACAAATTGGCTACAACATTTAGCGTTTAGCTAATTAAAGTTTGTTTAGTTTAGCCACTTCAGCCACTTCAGCCACTTCTTAATTATTTTCAAGGAAATAACTCTAAATATCTGAAAATGGCTCAAACAAAATTATCTTCCAGTGTGAATCCTAAATTAGATTTTAACAAAAATAAAGAGATGTGACACACACACACTTTCATGTAAAATTGGTTTTATCTAACAATTTTGCAAACATACAAATCTAAAATTACAATTTTACTATGAAATTATAAATATGTATACATACTTTCGCTTTCACAATGTGGTAGCCATTCTTTTTTTATGGAGACAGAAACATCGCTAATCCTACCAGAAGTCAGCTGATCGTAGGCATCTTCACTTTTCCAAGCCTTCATGTCGGTTTTTTCACTATTTGACCACTCCAACTTCGTCATTTCGTATGACACCCAATAGCCGATGTATTTTTCGTGCTGGGGTGTTGTTAAAAATGTATTCATTCATTCGTCATTTCGTATGGATCAGCGTTGCCTACAATTAGTATTTTCCCTAAGTATCTACCCCTAGACACACTATCCAAGGTATGAACATAACCTTTGATCAATTACTGTTAAGCAAACAAAAGAAAATGTACCTACTTAGCGCCCAAGGAGTGACCTCGTCCATTGTCACCGTTGGAGTGATAAGCCTCTAGGAAGGTGACGTTAATTGCTAACAACATTCAGTTTACATGACATCTTAACTAATTACAAACATCACAGTGAACAGACCACTCACCAATTTGACATGTGTGACTCAATATTTTGCTTAAAAGGTCCTCAGCCCAGTTCTACTTCGGATTCGTTATTTTGTGCTCTGATGAAGCGCAAATTAGCGAAACTAGTTGTGAGGATATTTTGTGAGGATAATTCTCTTTGGGTGAGATCGTTTTCATTTCTTTTTTGTTGATACATTGTCTATAATTTTGTGTGTGTGTTCTTAAAACCAAAAATGGCCAGAACAAAATTGCCACAAACACGGGTAGTAGAGGACGGGCTTTTGGAAACCTACCGTCCAACATTTCAAAAACAAAAAGCGGGGTTTATCAATCCGATTCGGTCTTTGCGGGATTAGTTAAACTGCTGTACGGTGTGTTGCAGTGCATGGGACAGTGCATGGGACAGTGCATGTGATACTGGAGGAGAACATAGTCAATTCAACCCTCCCAAAATCACTAGCAAAGAAGGTGGAGGAGCTCAACTCCTTCATCAAACCAGCACGTCCAAATTTAGATATTACATTCGACTTGAACTTGACAAATCAAAATTGGGCCAATCACACTATGGACGTGTTGATTAAGCATTATGCTAACTCTCTAAAACTACTGAAGTCTAAGATTACTTCGGCCATGTCATAAAAAAACTTAAGACTTCGATCGTGCTCAATTTACCGCTATCAAGTGGGGAATAAAAAACTACAAAACAAAATTAACCGATTCTAGTCTGTCGGAATTCTCCCATTACCTTTCGGACCTTCTCCCCAACACAGAATAGTGTGGGTAGTTCTTGTCAAACTACTACTCCTCTGCCACAAAGACAAACACGAGCACAATCCCCACGTGTTAACACCCCTCCCCAACGTCCTGACCATACGGCATTACCGTCCACTGCACCTCAACTAACACCACCACCTATCCCATCTAACTTATGTAGTTCAGTACCTCGTCCGGGAACTTATTTTGCTGATGCATTGAAGTCTCCCACCGCCCCGAATCGCAACTCAGGGCGGGATACAATTTTTTGACAAACAAAATTCAATAAATTTCGGCACAACGTTTCGAACAAATCTCAATGGCGCCTTCTAGAAATTAAGAAGAAAAAAAACCTCTTCTTTTTGGCTCATCAAATCTATCTAGAATTAATTTGGACACGCATCCTGAGGTGCAAGTAGAATGTTACCCAGGCGCCAATTTTAATAATTTTCGGACAATGGCCTCAAATTATAAGGGCAAGTCTCAACCCGAAACCATTGTTATCAATTCCAAAGATCAAAATCCAACCAGTGTTATAAATCAGTTGCAAAACATGATAAGCTCGATTCGGAAACGTTTCCCTAGGTCAAAATACTTTTTATCGAGCTTAACTTTTCGGACAAACATTTGGCTAGTCAACCAAATAAATTTGCCTGCAAGAACAATGAGAAACATCGAAAGTATACCTGCGCTTCACGCGAGTGATTTTGAGGTTGGGCAGGACAACATACACTGGACAGAAACAACTGCCAATAAACTTTATCGCAGTTGGACGACGTACTTAAATTTAAACGAAGGACGGGAAAGGGTAATATCCACCTTGATTTAGGACTAGGAACTAACATTGTTAACCTAACTGGAATGAATGAATGAATGACTAACGACACCCCAGCACGAAAAATACATCGGCTATTGGGTGTCAAACTATGGTAATGAAACACATAAGGTGATGATCAACATAAAGATAAAAATTCAATAAAAAGTGTAAAGAACTGATAAAACAAATATCATAGAGAGATACTGAATTTTACTATAATTTTGTGCTGTATTGGCCATCCTCAAAGAGAATGTTACACTCCTGCACCACAATGAGGTTACAGCACGCGCAGGGGCTGGTGTTATGGATACGGCAGTTTTTGACCACAAAATTAAACTTGCCGACTATTATCGGCGTTCAAATGGAGAAAAAATCCCATTCACGGAAAACTCCGGCTGGTTACCCCCAAGCTCTAGTGTAGATCCTGAAATCATTAAAGCTCATAAAAAGATAGTGGAAAAAGTGGGTGATATGACAGTTTACACAAATCAGCAAAATCTTTCTGTTATGGAACGTCGTGCTCTCACCAAACTACGCAAAAACCGCAAAATTGTTATAAAACCTGCAGATAAAGGATCAGCCACTGTTATTTTATCAAGGGAGAACTATATCCGGGAAGCCCATTGACAGCTTAATAATTCAAAGTACTACAAAAAATTAGACAAAGCTATTTTGCCTGAGAATTGTAAAAAGTTCAATGCAATTATTCAATGTCTAAAAGATCAGGGACATATTAATAAAAAAGGTAAAATATCTAGAAGCCAGGTCACAATCACAAGCTCGGGAATTTTATCTACTTCCAAAAATCCACAAGCCAGTCACTACTTGGACCGATATTAACACACCAAATCGTTCATTCATTTCAGACTGTGGATCAGAATCGTACAATATTTTAGAATACATAGACTTTCACTTAAAACCAATATGAAAGTTTGTGAAAAACACTGAAGATCAAAATTATCAAAAACCAAAATCCCGAAATATTCATTCTTGGTTACCCTTGATATTGACTGCATGTACACCAACATAGGTATTGATGCGGGCATTGATTCAGTTAAGCAAACAAAATGTAGGGGGTAAATACTAGTAGCCTATTTTTCAGTGTTCCGACAAAAGCAGATTTTGATTGATATGTTAAATTCTCAACTGAACATTTCGTTTTGGAATATACAAGGTATATCGAACCTAAAACATGCTGACGTTAATTGTTTTAAAAACTGTCACTTTATTGTTTTTTCTGAGAGTTGGTTAGGAAGCAAGAGTGACTTAAATTGTACAGGATATTATTCCATTTCCTATCCACGCAGACAATTCGTGCAATCATCCCGTGGTGGATTGGCTTTTTTGTGTAAAAGTGATTTAAAGTCTTTTGTTTCTTTTGTAGCTTGTAGTGAATTTACATTATGTATTAGACTTAGTAAATATTTTCCTTCATATTTCCAGAGAAACTCCAGAAAGAGCCTTATGTGTTGGAAAGATACATACCCGGACCACCAACACACACTGACACCTTAACAATTGAAAAACGCGTTATTTTACAATTAATAAAAAAAAACACGATTTTTGCTATTAACTGGGCGCAGCCATCTTGTGTCCTTTTTGGTAGCCACGCCCACAACAGCTGTTCAAGAAGTGACGTCAGCTCCTACAGAGTATACACAGTAAACAAACGCGATACAGGGTAGTCTACAACCTATGACCTGACCTGATAAAAAGAAGCCATTAAACAAAGATGGATTACGACAGTGAAGATGAAATGGATAGCGAAGAGTTTTTTGAACAGGCTGGACACAGGCAGGATTTTTATTTACAGCCGTTTCAGTTTGAACCTACTTACACTGCTGCCGAAATTGAAAAGCGTGATTTGGTGGATTCGACCGATTCATTAACATATGAGGAACCAGTCGAAATCGTTGTGAGGGAACACAGACTTGGTAATGTGGACTGGTGTATCTGCGACAACTGTTTTTCACAAAAAACCAGAACTGGAATGTATTTGTTGTCGGGAAAATGAAGAAGTGTCGTCTAGACGCGAAGAAGGTAGGTACATAACTGTCGTGAGTAGGCCAAGTTCGTAGCAATCATAGTCACATTAAACAACTATTACTGGCAATAAATAAATAAATAACAACAATATAATAATGATAATGAAATAATAATAATAATAATAATAAACCACAGACTTAGTCTTATATGAATAGTAAAATAAATAAACAGTCGTACTCGTAGTTTCCTCCCAAATGTTTGCGTGTCCCTCCGTCCTATCGGACGTAAATTAAATGATTTTGTCAACGTTAGCCTTGCCAATGGATCGAAGTGGTCATACTATATAAAATTAAAAGGGTGTGTTTCTATTAATACCGAATAATTAAATGTGCCACATATTAAGCGTAAATAACGAGAAATAAAAAAACCCAAGATGGCGGCGATTTCGCTCCAAATCGTAAATCACTAAATGGGAGAAAAAAACCACCATTATAAATAAAAATGTAAATGGGTATTAATTTTATTTTGCAGTGTAACACGTATAAATAACTGCAACCTATTCTATTTCACTTTTTAGACGAGACTTGCCTAAATTTCAAAATCGATCCACTTTGGTCAATTGAAAGGTTTTACTCAATCCCGACCATGGTAATAAGTAAATAACGTAATACTAGTATACTAGTATATAAGCATTATAGTATTTAAACTCTTTATAGCAAAGTAACGATATAAATTTCTTGGTTTGATAGGTGCCAGAGTTAAAACCGTAACATATCCACTTAACTTCCCTTCAAAGCCAATATAGTATATATTTTGATGGGAACATGACTAGACCCCCACCCCATACTTCGGTCGGTACAGCCATCCTACTAAAAGTCCTGCTTTGTAATCTGTATGTATTGCAATATGTTTAGTTCCATTTGAAGTACAACATATAGCAAAAACAAAACAACATTTTCACTGTACAATAGTTTATTGCATGAACACACATGTATAAATAATGAGGTTTCATTTTATTAATTTAATTTTGTAAATCTAAATCGTTTTAATACATTTACTAGTTTTTGTTGTTTTGTTTTGTTTTTCTAATTGTCATATATGAATACCATAATTAATTTTAAAAATAGCAACCTGTAAAATAATTATGATAAGTGTATGTGATATATGTGTTGTTTTTTCTTGTTTAGTATGTATCTCAATATTCTAATCACATTATGTACAATGTAAATGCATATATTATTTTATTAAATAAGCTCAACATAACAGCTTTCTAATAAAAGTAGTTTCTGTATATAGTAACAATATGGCATATATTTATCTTTATAAACACAGAAATAAATAACATTTTTAATATTAAATTGGCAGTAATGCTCAATATATATATGACTGTGATGCAATATTAATCTTACTGGTACAGTCACTTTATTTACTGTTTTCTTTCAGGGCACAGTTGTATCATCCAAGAAAGAGATTTTTCAATAATATTGGAACCTGTTGTCCTGCGTAACACACTGTGGATACTGCATGATTCAAGAGGAGATCTATTTCAACCTGATCACAGGTTTGTACAAGTTCATTATTTGGTAACCAGAATACAAATGTCACTTCTTTAGTTGAATGAATGAATGAATGAATGAATGTTTAACGACACCCCAGCACGAAAAATACATCGGCTATTGGGTGTCAAACTATGGTAATAAATATAAAAATTCAAGATCTAGACAAAACACAGTGTAAAGGACTGTGTAAAAAATGCAAATACAAATATCACAGAATTTTACGCGACAGTGAGTTTTATTAAAAATTTCAATTTGTGCTGTATTGGCCATTCTCAAAGAGAATGTTACACCCCTGCACCACGATGAGGTTACAGCACGCGCAGGGGTCTTTAGTTGATGATGGTCTTCTTCATGTATACAAAAGATATGGCTGGTGCAGCTAAGCAGCATAATTATTTCATTGCATACATATTACAATATATCATTCAAGAGAAACACATGTAGCATTATATTAAGTGTCCTTTACCAAAACTTCACACATGTTGATATTAAATGCATATATTATTTTATTATCATTATATGACCATAAAATGCAGATACACACTGAGCCAATAAAACCCACCAGCTATACATACATGTACAACCGTCCATCACACAAATTTCAATCATATTTACATAGAACAAATGTGTTTCCAAGAACCCAACTTGGGTTTTTTAATGTATTATTATGTAAAACATTTTATTTACATTGGGCTATTTCTCATTATAGCCAGGGCACCACTACTGGTATATCAAAGGTTGTGGTTTGTGCCATCCAAATTACCAATATGTTTTACAACCAATAGCTGATGATTTCAACTCTTGAATTATATTGATTTTATTTGTATTCCAATTAGCAATGTTGTTTTGCTTAAGAATTGGCATGTAAACAATAAAATATCTGGCCACACTTTCAATATTTTATATACCTGTAGAATAAAAAAATTTGCTTAGTGTAGTAATTCTGAATAATTTAATGTCCCTTTTTTTAAGCTGAAATAGACTGTTGTTTAATATAACACTTAGTTTGTACTATATATTTTTATACTTGAACTCTAGTCACTAGTTTATTTCCAACTGTTTTACTATTGAATTTATTGTTTATTTACAGGGCACTACGGTATGCTGCATATCGTCAGTTTATTGCGTGGGTGTATGGACGATTAGGGCGTAGAGTTAGACGTGTCATCCCTGCTTGTGTTGTGGCTAAAATCCGACAATTATATCCAAACCATCCGGACGAAGATTATGTTGGATTCAAATATCCTGACAGTGATTAATGAACTGTGTTTTCAGATGTCCTGTTGTATTTAAATAAACAATTTTTATTACATTTACATGTCTATCTCAAGATCCTCACTCTAATATAGATTTACATACAGTAAACACCGTATAACAGTGATTTGCCAATTAGTGATTGGTATTCATTCTTGAAAAAAATTTCAAAATTACTTCTCTCTTTTCTGGCTTGGGCAAACAAGTGATATTTGAAGGTACATTTAATGGCGACATAACTGTATCAGCATCTGAACTGTCAATTTCACATAACGTGACCACATCCTCCAGCATTTTACTGGTTTGGCTACCCAGCACTTTCTTCCTTTCGGGAACACCACATCATAGCGCAATGTCCCTTTCTGATCTCCGGTCTTTGCAACAGCTTGTTGTCTGCCACTGTGGTGGTTGTTATCAAGTGCCGCTAACATGGTTCTCGCAATCATTCCTAAAATGTACATTTAAATATTTCATTAGTTAATGTTTTCATAATTTGTTTGTGCATGTAAGTTCGGATTCATTAATCATATTTGGGTCAAATTGGGTGATGGTACAACAAATTACAAATACTATTGTAATTATACTGAAGGTAAAAAATATATATATTTATTGATTAATTCCATTTACTTTTATAAACTAAGACTACAACAAAGTTCGATACAGATGGTAGAATAAAAGACAAATAGTATACTTACTGGTCCATAGATTTGTTTGCGCTGTGCAGAAACACTAGAATCTTTATGAATTATGTCACCCCAAATCTTTTCTTTTAATGCATCTTTCATCTCCTACATAAGAAGCAAAACCCACACTTATTATTTGTTATAGGCAATTCAAATGTAATAAAATGAAACTTGTACATCTTTGTTTTCTTTTTATAAATCAATTTGGTTATAATAATCAACATTATAAAACCGGGATTTAGAATGCACCAAAGTCAATGCAATAAATGTTGTACCCAAAATATGTATAACCTCCAAATTAAGTAAAAATATACCAACCTTGACTTTTAAAAAATTGATTTTAAAAATAAAATAACCTAAATGCATTTCTGAATATCCACACCATAACATTTCAGTACTAAAAATACCTTGCTGTGCTCAGAACAGAAAAAAATATATTGTTACACACTCTCCCCACCCCCCACATAACAACTTGTCCTAGTGCTTGGTTAACTCATTGCATAACAATT
>JAECMU010266936.1:0-10450 GCA_016106625.1 Dracogyra subfuscus | reverse complement strand
AGATAGCTGAGGTGTGTGCCCAAGACAGGCGTGCGCTATAACAGCTTGCTCTGAATGTGCACGTTAAACAATATTGAAAATGGAAAAATTGAAATTAAAAACAATTACAGAGTCAAGAGCTTAAGGATATATGAAAATATAATTTAAAATTTAAAATAGTAACATGCATCCAGATGTTTACATTGCAATGACAAAATAAATTCTGTCATAGTGTCAGTATGTTTATGCATAGTATAGAATTAAATGATTATCTACAAAAGAAAATTATGTTAATAACATTTAGAAAAATACATATCAAGAGCATATGTGGATATATCTAGAATTTTTTTTTGATCATCCCCTCTCCACAAAAAAAGAAGAAATAAACCACATATAAATATTTAACAGACCTGAGTCTATGACATCTCTTGGATGACGGGCCCGTCGTTTGTGTGGAGGACTTTCTGGTGGAGATGCCTCTAGATAAGCCTCCAGTTCTCTAGCGTCCCAGTCAACTGAGACGGTAGCTCGAGCTTCACGCAGCTCACGTAGCTTCACATCAGCTGATGCCATCGAGTATTCCTGAACACAATAAGTCGTATTATATAGCAGTGTTAAAATATCCTATTTTGTCACTTGAGAGTCTAGACTGTACACAATAACAATTGTCTTCAATTTTCGTAACACAAGCCTGACTCTACTAATTTCCCAATAACAAAAATATGTTTCAAGATGCTTTTACTTGGGAGATTGGAATGAAGTGTATGGATGTGAACCAGGAGCAAAGAGAAATCCATCCCACTCCTTGTGAAGGCTTCAGGACTATTTCAATAATTTGCAATAGTTAATTTTCTTGACAACACTCCATCATGGACAAAAATTCCTGTACCATGACCTGTTAAGAATGTGCTTCATCATAACATTATCTGTGTAATGAGAGTAGGTACTTCACTGTAACATAATTATCAGCACGATGAGAGTAAGTACACACAAACCTGGTTTGGCTGGTCAAGTGTTCTTGGTTCCAATGTGGCAATGTCTTCAGTCTGGTCGGCAGATAAAAGCTCGAGCTTGGCATGGACGATGGCCACTCTATCGAGGACCTGTTTGGAGTACTGGCGAAACTTGTCCAGTTCCTGCTGGACCTGTACGACTTCATCAGCATCACCTTTCTGCATCAGGTAAACGGCTGATTCGTCTAGGTATGCTAGTTTGTTACGCTTCATGTCAATCTCTTCCTCAATTCGCTGAGGAAAAAACAAAACATGTTACATACAGTTAAAAGACAAGACACAAAATGTGTTTCTATGTTATGTTAAAACTAGTGCTCCATAGCTTCGCTGGGTAAAAATCAAAACATGTTACATACAGTTAAAAGACAAGACACAAAATGTGTTTCTATGTTATTTTAAAACTAGTGCTCCATAACTAGGATATCAAAGATTGTGGTATGTGTTATCCTGTCTGTGAGAAAGTGCTTACAAAAGTCTTTGTGCTAACAAAAAAGCGACTAACCAATAAAACATTATATTTTAATAATAAGCTAATATATGTGCACTAATTACTATCAATTTATGTTATTTAACAACTATTTGCTCTTTTTACAGGATGTTTATTTAATTCTGTATGGCATCTGAAGAGTGAGGTTTTGGGAGTGAAAACCTTCCCTACTCAGTACAAATTTTCATTTGAAAAACAAAATTGTGGGAGGACATGACTTAACCCCTTCTTGACCCTTCACTTGCTGCAGTTTAGACCCCTCCTGTATAATGTATCAATATACTGTTTTAAAACAAAATATTAACATTATATACTGGCATTAGATTTCACATTATTTAAAAAAAACAATTCTCATAAAAAATACAAATATATCAGATATACATTATAAAAAACCCTCATACTTTTAGATTTTTATTTAAGATTTTGTGCCTTTTTTAACTATAAAAGTAAATAATTAATGTGGTATATTTCTTGTTCCAGCCAGTGCACCATGGAATATCAAAGGCTGTGATACAATGTATGTGCTATCCTGTCTGTAGGATGGTTTATCTCACAAACTATAGTCTGTCCCGTCATTCTATTAAAATGTTTTTTTTGTAAATAATTTAAGTTTATTTTGATGTAAGAAGGAAAGTAAAATATTTTTGGAAATAACAAAGAAATACAATTTATGTGTTCAATTTAAAAATCAATCAGATCAGAAATAAATAACTTGTAGTAAATTACACAATCTGAACAAAAATACAATCCCTGTGGGATGTACTATAGATTGTTTTTGCATATTAAAACATCAGCACACCTTCATTTCAGCCATGCGTGTTGCGATGTCCATGTGTGAGAGATGTTCAATGTTGGTGAGCTGCATGTCAACCTCGGTGAGCCAGTTCATGAGGACGGCGCGGGTTGAGTTGAAGTCGTGGCGGATGCTGGCCGAGTGTCGCAGACACTTCATAATGGCCGACGTCTGCTGCTGGAGATGGTCCCAGCGCTCATTCACCTCCTGCATCATCAGTCGCATCCGGCCAGCACTGTCAGTACGGCCCTCCTTGGCCAGGCGGCGGTACTGCTTGTTGATCATCTCCAGCTCATTCAAGTGGTCGTGGATGTTACGCTGAAGACCCTGTACAAAGTAAGTGATAAACATTCATGTATAAAATAGTTAAATGCAAAATATTTACAGAATTTCACATTATGCAATTATTAGTTTTTGTGTTTTTTTGTTCTTTGCAGTAATAAAAAAAAAAAGTCAATATCCCCAGAAAAAAATATGGTAGTGTCAGGGTAGTATGTAATTATTTATTAATCCTAATTAACAATAATTTAAAAATTAATGCAATTATTTAGAATTTTTATATTTATAAATTTATTATTCACAGAAATAACGTTGGTAGTGTCAGACTAGTAGGCAATGATTTATCAATCCTAAATAATAATTGAATCATTAAAGCAATTATTTAGAATTTTTATGTTTATAGTTATAGCAAAATGGCAGTGAATTATATTTTTATATCTTATATGTTGGGTTTTTCTTTCATGCAATATATGTCTTTGCATGTCCTATGTATCATCATATCAATAAAATGTTATATTTGTTGTACCTCATATTTCCTGATTTCATCCTTTGTCATTTCCACCGATATATCTGTGACATCACAGTCACTAATCTCAGTCTCCACATCTACCAACCAGTCGGAGAAAGTTTTACAATCTTCACGGAATGACTCCCATAACACCCACGTCTCCTCAATCCTACAGGCACAAAGAACAGAAACAACACTAAATAAGAAACCAGCGCATGTAAAACATAATTGCTAAAGAGATCCAAGCAAGGTATGGTAGGCAAGTTTGCAAAAGGCAAAGGATCTTTGAAAGTAGGGCAATTGGGTAACAAAGACCAGTTCTGGTTGTAATAACTACCAAAAACCAGCCATTGTCATATACTGATAAATCAAGGTTTCTTTACTTTGACAGTTCTATAAATTATATTTCTCCATAAAATCAATTCATACTTTGATCGCCTGTCAGGTGAGAGTTCACAGATATTTCTCCATCGTCTGTCCAGGTTTTTCATGGTGTTCTGCAGAGCATTAAATTCCACCTCTGTTGGGCAGGCATCCGAGTCGTGCAGCAGCACCTCACACAGGTTCAGCACTGAGGCCACACCGGCACTGTGATGTTCAATGTCTTGCTGCAGTTCCTAGTTTTAAAACAAACAAAGCAAATAAATGTAATTAAATATGCTAGAAACAAAACCATAAAAGTTCATACAAAGGATATAAAGGAATGTGTATTTAACCTTATTAAAATGACTATCAGGTAATAAGGCTGTTTTGTAGATCTCTTGAATAGTTTAGCAATACATTTAAAGTATAACATAATTATTTGCAAAGTTAACAATGTTATACAAAATGGTAATATTTTATGATGTTAAAATCATAAATCTTATACGGCATAGGATTTACATTAAAATACATTAATATCTATTCACTGCAATATTTTAAGGTCATAATATTTAATTATTTACAGATTACAATCCATCTGGACTCAAATGGTAATAAAACCCCAGTTTTGATGGGTATAACCTTCAACAAAAGACTGAGTCTGCTAGTTCACAATCGATGAACTGTTACATTTGTGACTAGGACTATAATGTTGTACCTGTTGGTGTTGAAGTTTTGCCTGGATATCCTGCATGTCACACTCCCGGTACACGAGGGCCCCACTCAGCTCCTGTTCTATGTCGGTTAACCACCGGCCCAGGTTTCTCATACTAATGTCTAGCTGTTTTACTGCCAACACTGTCTCACGCAGTTTTCGCTCTCTACAAAATAAAGATTTACTTGTAAGATAGTCATAAATGTATTTCACAGATTTTTACTAATGATTAATACAGCTTTCCAATAATTCAATCATTCAACATCACTTTTCAAAGCTGAAAAATGTACAAATATACATGTATAACAAACCCATGGATAATATTACAAACAAATCATACATGTATTTTAGGACTACAAGATATATGTTCCCATATTATCATATATATATTTTTTTAATGATAATAAAATCACATGTATTTAAAAAGGTATATTATTAATGCACCTTTCCTAAAATATAACATTGTTAACAAGTAACAGATTCTCAAAATACAGTGGTACAAATTGAACAATTTAACATGTTCAAAACTATGTTTTTAAAGCCTCTATAATATTATATTTCATGTCCTTAGCTTGTTTTTAATCAGTTCAGCTGTTATTAGTCTGTTTTAGTCTTATTGCAGGTTTTTTTTTATTTCCCTGAGGAAGTTTAAAGCTTTTAAATGAAATGTTGTGATTTAAAATAGTTTTTAAGACAACTGTAACATATTTCATATTATTTATATATTTTATATTGTCTAAATATATAATTCATAACTTAACAATGTTGATAAGGAAGGAAGGAAATGTTCTCTTTAACAACACACTCAACAGACATTACGGTTATATGGCATTGGACATATGTTAAAGGACCACACGCATGTTGAGAGAGGAAACCAGCTGTCACCACTTCATAGGTTACTTTTTTCGATTAGCAGCAAAAGATCTTTTATATGCACCATTCCACAGACAGGATAGTACATACACATCCTTTGTTAACCAGTTGTGGAGCACTGGCTGGAACGAGAAATAGCCCAATGGGTCCACCAATGGGGATTGATACTAGACCGACCGTTACAACTAGGCCACATCCTGCCCCATGTTGATAAGATATCCACTTTTAAATAACATCATTTCAGTTGATATATTGTTAAATTACTTCAGACCAACTCATCCAGCCAAACATTACTTAATAAAGATGTTTCAGCTGACAGCTAAACTAACTAACCTGAAGTTAACTACAGCCTTTAGGTGCTGCCATCTATCTTCCAGTTTTTGAAGTCTGTGTTCAATGTCCGCAGCTCGAATCTCACTACTGACCTTCATGAGTCGATGACCTTGATCAACAAGATCTGATTTGATTCTCTCCTTCATCATCAAGTCGTGCTTATATTCCTGACAAACAAAATAAAAATAAATTATAAACTCATATAGATGTTTCAAGACAACACAAGTTTCTTAAAATGACACACCTTAATCATCTATCATTATCATCAACATTTGCTATTGGGAAATAACAGTCCACAGTTTTTTAAATTCATCTAACAAAATACAGAAACCCCTAAATGTATTGACAATCACCTGTTTATTAAGGGAACACAGGGTTATTTGTTCTGTATACAAATACACACAAACCTGCTGAGTTAACCACCTCTATTAAGCTGCCAGATGTTCCTAATAAAGTCTCTTTTCACATCTCAACCTGTAGTGGACAAGTACCTGTATTTAAAGCCACTTTTTAATTTTTAATATACTCAGTGCTGCCTGCTTTACATGCATTACACTGTACACATGTTTTACCTCCATACAGCAGACATCCCATACACAAGAAAGAAAGTAATATTTTAATGACACCTCAGTACATTATAAACTATGGTTTATTTGGTGTTTAACAGTTATTACAAGACCTTTATCTTTTATACGTGTTTGGCAAGACAGGACAGCACATACCAGTTTTTTATATGGAGTATTTGTTGCAACTGGAACAAAAACATCACTCAGTCCACTGAAGAGTATAGATCCTACAACATATCACATTCCAGGCGAGTACTGTACCACTGATCCACACCCTACACTGTAACCTTATATAGACCATGGTCTATAATAAATAACTCATTTAGCTTTAATAGATGGGTTCAATTTAATGATACAACATTTTGCAGTAATAAAATATGATTACCAGAAACTGATCAACCTTTGACATCCAATACCTGATGATTAATAAATCATAGTGGTGACAATAAACAAAACAAACTTTAACTGACCAACCTGTTTAAATGCAGTAATTACACGTAGTTGTCCACGTATTTAACAGAATTAGACACTACCTTCCATGTTAAGCCATTTCACATATGATATGACACAGCATACATTATTGTATAAGCTTTCTGTCAGTGTTACTAGTCTAAAAACACACTGGATACTGAAATCAGTGAGTATTGTTTATACTTCGTGGTGTTCCAGTCTCCTCCCTCGTTTAGTGGCAATATGCCAAACAGGTTACTGAACCTGTACTACTACTTCACACCTCCAGGAACATGTGGCATCCAGGTGTGCTGGGCTGGCATCAATATGATCAGGTAGTAAACACCTCATTAATTCACAGGTGGAAAAGTTAACACAGTTATATTAATAAATATATGTAATTTAGCATGATATACAATACTGCATGAATGTGTTTTTAATATAAAAAAATCATGAACAGTTTTATGGTCTTTTTATAATGATGCCACATAACTATTACATCAAAGGCTATAGCATGCAATATCCAGTCTATGGGAGGGTACATAATAATGAATCCAGGCCAATTCACCACTGGACAATAACCCACTTGGACAATTCCCCACTCCATAATGACAATTTTTGACAATTCCCCACTCTTAATTTTGTTTTTTAAAATTAAAAATATTGAATTTAATTTTTTAAAATTTATAAGTGTCTTTTACATGTTTATCAAAGTATTATTTCTTTGATTGCACTTGGGAGGATGATTGTGTAATTAAACTTGATTGCACTTTGGAGGATGATCCTTGATTACACCTAGTTGATCTTTGTGCACAAAGCCACAACAAGGTGGCTTCTAACTAATTGCCAATTGTACACGAAGCCACAACAAGGTGGCTTCTAACTAATTGCCAATTGTACACGAAGCCACCACAAGGTGGCTTCTAACTAATTGCCAATTGTACACGAAGCCACAACAAGGTGGCTTCTAACTAATTGCCAATTGTACACAAAGCCACAACAAGGTGACTTCTAACTAATAGCCAATTGCATACAAAGCCATGACAATATATTTCAATACTAATGTGTGGAGTGGGGAATTGTCTGTGTGGGGAATTGTCCTAGTGGGGAATTGTTCTAGTGGGGAACTGTCCAGTGGAGAATTGTCCATTTACCCATAATAAAAGGTCCATTGCTACTAATCAGAAGGGGTAGCCTGGGAGATTCAACCAGGGTTCCTCTTTCTCATCAAGATAGTAAATAACCATAGTTTAAAATGTGCCGAGGTGTTAATATTAAATTCTAAGACACTATTTTATTAATAAAGTAAATCTTTTTCTTTTTTTTTACAGATTTTAACCTAGATGATAAAACAGTTTTAAGAATTGATATACAGTACATGGGCTTAAGGAATTTGGTGCAAAAATATGACAGATTCTAGGCAGGTGTATATGTGTGTGGGTGAGGAGTGGGTGGGGGGTTGGGTGGTTCAAGAATTGTTTTTGTTTCAATAACTTTTCGAGAGGAGCATGATTTGACCTCCCCTCCCTTCAAAATGAACTTTCCAGTCTAGACCTACCCAGCTAAAATTCCTGCATAAGTGACTAGATTCTTCATCACGTATAGCAAATTAAAAAATATCTATACACCCCACTGACAAAAATCTATGACATATTAATTTATTTACCGTTTCCAGTTTCTCAAGTAGATCTTCTACATGCATTTCTCTTGTGGAGATGACCTTGACCTCCATGTCATCGATCCACTCAGTGATCTCCCTTAGCTGGTCTCCAAATCCAGACCATCGGCACACAGAGTCGCGGATTCGCTGGTCTCGGAGCGCCGACTGACTAGACAGTTCATCCCACTGTTTGTTGAGCAGACGGATCCTCTGGTGGAGGACGTTCATGTCCTCGGACTGGATCACGTGACTCAGTTTCTTCTCACGAGCCAGCAGCGTCTGGCGGCGGTCTTCAGAGTTGGCAAATGCTGTGCTAATGTCCTGCAAGGCACAGATGTGAAGATGTACGTTATACAAAACCAAGATGATATTGACCAAAAATAATGAATCCATTGTCATAATTCTAACTTTCAATGCCTTAATAAACATTTAAGGAAATGTAGTCACCATAACTCCCAGTAAAAATAAAATACAAATATAACCATTATTATTATTGTACTCCTATATATGAAAAAAGAGACATCATTTTTTATATCATTTTGTCAAATACTAAAACATTTACTAAATCTAATTAACATCATGAGATGTTTCTTGCTTAATAAAATTACAAAATGTTTGTGTACATGTATGTGTATGCATTTATATGCGCACATGCATGAATAACATGTATGTTTATATGTACATGTATATAATGTAAAGTAATGATTTAAGGCCCCTGAACCATGCTTTGACCAAACAACCGCTATTAATTAAAATAATAATAATAATATTTTTATTTATTTAATGAGGGTAACAGTTAGCAAAAGCTAATCTTCCCTGAGGCCCTCAGGTACAAACAATACAGAATTACAACACATAAATTTATGAACAAATAGAAAATACATATATGGCAATAAACATATGTACAACAATGACAATGATAGTACTGGATGCTGCCTCGGAAAAAGCAGCATGTTTTTACATTACAAACGCTGATGGAAACTGAAGAAATATATGTATGTTTATAATGTAAAGCAATGACTTAAGGCCCCTGAACTTTGTCTTTACTTGGGCCAATAAAAACCAAACAACTGCTAGTAATTAAAATGACAATGATAGTACTGGATACTGCCTTGGAAAATGCAGCATGTTTTTACCTTGCAGATGCTGAGGTCCGACTGCAAGTCATCATACTTTGATGGAAGTTCTGAAGAAAGTGTCTTCCTCGTCTCCTTCAGCCAGCTGAGAATGTCCTCAATGTCCTCCTCACACTCCTTCCACTCCTTGAGCACCTCCTCCAGGTGTGCACGGTGCTCCTCCAGCTGGGAGAAGATCTCCATGTAGCTGTGTTGTAACTGGGCCAGGCACACCTTCAGCTCCTCTGCAGCATCCGCATCCGCTCGCTGGAGCAAGGTGTTGCCAAGGTCACGGACCTTCTTCAGGTTGTCTTCCTGCAGCCGGAATTCTCCCTGGGTGTTCTAGAAAATGTTTTATGTATAATATAAAAAATAAAATAGAATATATAATTAATGTAAGTAATATACACATGTATACACATGCACAAATGAATGAATGAACAAATGTTTAATGACACTCGAGCACAAAATATACATCGGCTATTTGGAATGAATGAATGAATGAATGAATGTTTAATGACACCCCAGCATGAAAAACATATCAGCTATTGGGTGTCAAATTATGGTAAATGCAAAATGTAATGGCGATTTGGTGTCAAATTTAAGCATTAGATAAATACTAATGACACAAGTATAACTTAAATAAGTATGATTATGTATAATGCAAGTTTATTTAATTAATTAAGCACAATAAACCATATAAGTACATATATTCAACGAAAACAAATTGTCAGAGAAAAAGGAGATGGATATTATGAATTTTTTTTTTTTTTTTTTTTTTTAAATCTCATTATCATAACACACAATATTATACAAAGAATTTGTATGAATTTGTCAAGTATCTAAGCCTTCTATTCAGTGATAACCAACATACCCTAACTTTCTCAAGAAGGTTTCTTATTTGCTGCAAGGATGCTGATTCAAACTGATATGACTCCAGGTCCTTTTCCTGCTTATTTAGCCAATCACGAAGCTGCTCACTTAGAGAATTGAACATCTTCCATTGTTTAAGGGTATTGTCAATGATAGCTTTTCTCTGATTGGCTCTTCTGGACACACTCTGCCATTGTTCAGCCAATAACTGAAGTTTTTGCTTAAATTCCTCCTCATCTTCAACATCTCCTGTTTTCAACATTTGCTGGCCATCATTTATTATAGCATGTAGAACTTGCTGTCGGGCATACATATCAGATTCAAATTTCTGGAAAAAGAATTTTAAATACATGTATATATATATATTATAACGTCTTTCATGATATTCATACAGAATTTTATATAGTCGACACACAAAATGTATAGATTAAAATCTCTAATAATTA
>JAECMU010266879.1:2265-26621 GCA_016106625.1 Dracogyra subfuscus | reverse complement strand
TCGTACCCAAAAATGGTTTATACTAAAAGTATAAACCGAAAATGATAGTATAATTTCATTATGCCAGCAGTTTTCCTTGTTTTTATGAAATATAAAAAGCATTTCTTGCGTTATTTTGCTGTTTACGTGACATCACCCAATGTTAATATCAGTGCAAACAACAGAAGTCACGTGGTCATGCAAGACAGATTTATTCCAAATGGGCTGATGTCATGGAATGCGCCTATCTTGCATGGCCAGGGATGGGAGAAATAGGCCATCTTTAAAACATTTGGTTTTCTGTGAACCAACATTAGTAGGTTAGTCAGTCAGTATTTGTGTTTAAAAAGTGTTAATATTATACACACAAAAATATATTTGAGGTAATTTTAAGCAGTCAGTTTAGACATCGAACAATTTGTTTTAAAGTGACAGACCCTAGTTTTGAAACATTTACAGCATGTTTTACAATATTAGCCATTTATGATAAATGAAATCAGACAACACATGTACGTAGATTTTATGGTTTAGAATATTCATTTCCATACAACCAAAATGATTCTAATACCACAAAAAATAATTTTCAATGTTCTTAAAAACAGATATTTCTGAGAAATTAAGGTTATTGAGATGTGCTCTATGCTTGGTTTTAAGGGTATTTCTCAATTTCATCATCACCAACTCTTGTTTCCCTCTACTGTAACTTTATCCAAATGTGTTACTAGTGTTTAGTGTTCATTTTCATGCACTGAAACTAGGGTCTGTGACTTGGTGATGTCCGACATGCTATAGAAGAGACTGTAGTATTATAAAATTAAACAAAGTACAGAGCTTCTAGAATTTTATAAATATTCACTAGCCATGGGATCAGTGATTTTAAACATTTACTAGCCAAGATTAAAAATTCACTAGTCCTACTTTAAATAAATACAATTTTACTAATAGTAATAATCAAATATATCACCTAAAGATGGAGATAGAACTTAAAACCTCTTAGATTGAGGGTGGGAAGAGGGAACAGGATATTCATATTTACTAAATAAGACTTAAATGCAGCATTTGACAAGGTTTTTCCACTAGCCATTGGGCTAGTTATAGTAGTAATTTACTAGCCCAACACTGAATATCACTAGCCATGGGAGTGGGGCCACCATAATCTAGAAGCCCTGCAAAGTAGATGTGCACCTTGTTTTAAACAAATTCAGCTTATAAAATGAGAATGTTATACATGTTAGTAAAAAAACACATACACACACACCTTCAGTTTAGACATGTCAAGCTGGTTTTTCTGTAAGTCACACTGCTGAGTTTGGAGAATTCCATTTTTCTGTGAAAACAGATGTGGTTAATTCACACAGTGCACACACAAACATGAAGTGAAATACCTTGACGAAGTGAGAAGTGATCACTGGTTTTTTAAAGCACACAGAGTTCTAAAATAAAGAGGTTGAAAATGTACGTAACCAATCAAAATACACCTTATGGTAGTACTAAACCAAATAACTTCTGGTTGGGTCAAAGTTCGAGGTGCACCCAACTTTTGATAGAGAATTGAACACTACAAGTCCTGTGATTGGTGATAAATGTGAGTGTTGGTGGTTAAAAAAAGTTTCATCTGGGCAAAACATTTATGCAATTTTATTTCATCTAGTACCACTGTGTCAAGTAGCCTTGTGCTTGAAACATGTATGGGGTACCTGTAAAAAAAAGTACTCTAATTTTGTGCAGAACTAGGGTCGTCAAACGCTACCCATTATTTCAGAAATTAGCAACTTGATCCTATACACCCTTATGGAACTCCCAGCTGTGCAGTGTTACTAAAGATCAGTATACACATGTATTTGTTAAATCTGGTAATTAATTTTTTTTAATAAAACAAAAAACCCTGTTATGTTTGAACAGCATTCTATGAGATAATGTTAGGTTGATTATCACTAAAATAAATTGTTTGACAAATATATTTCTTCATAAATCCACCAATTCTGTTTAATTACTTTTGTTCTTGCATTTTGTTTGATAAAAAAACCCTGCTTATTTGGTCAACTATTATTGAACAGAATGAATCAAACCGTTAACAACTTGGTGGTGGTTTTCCAGCTTAAACTTTGTATGCGACTTTGACATTTAAATTTTTCTGACCAGTACTAACCTGTTCCATATTCCTTGAAAGCTCTTCCATTTGTTGTAGTGTTTGCTGCAGTCTGCATTTTAAACGTTCATTATCAGCCAGCAAGCTCTGCTGGAAAATGAATATCCAAAACTATCAAATAAAGATGTTGAAAATGTACATAACCAATCAAAATACACCTTATGGTAGTACTAAACCAAATAACTTCTGGTTGGGTCAAAGTTCGATCTGTATTACATGAGCATGCATGATATACACAGTTTATGAAATCAGTTTTTAGACTGTTATGTTTTCCAAGCAAGAGCATAATCCAATATGTTTCTGGTATTTTTTAGTAATGTTTTTATGTTTTTGTTTTTGTTTTGTTTTATGGTGTTTTTTGTTGGTGTGTTTTTAGGGTGTTTTTTTTTGTTGGGGGGGGGGGTGTAAATAGATGTAACAGTATTTAAATAGCATGGGTTGGTCTATTTATTAACACATAATGTTAAAAGTGGATTGGTTAGAAGGCATTTTATTAGTGACATCTGGAAGTAACAAGATAATTACCTTACAGCTGATTCAGTCATATTACAGTTCAAACTGAAGTTGATTTTATTTAATGACACCACTAGAGCACACTGATTTATTAATCATCAGCTATTGGATGCCAAACATTTTGTAATTGTTAAATATTTAGCCTTAGACTTAGAGAGGAAACCTGCTACATGTTTTCATTAGTAGAAAGGGATCTTTTATATGCATAATCCCACAAACAGCATAACACATACCATAGCCTTTGATATACTAGTGATGATGCACTGGCTGGAATGTGAAATAGCTCAATGGGCCCAACAATGCAGATCGATCCCAAGCCAAGTGCTTTACCACTGGGCTACATCCCAGCTCAAAACTAGATCAGTTCATAATATTAAAAAGTGTCTAAATCATTTCATGTTTAGAGTGTTGTCTCTGATACACTCAATTTCAATTTAAACACAAACTCACCTGTTCAAAAGGCGTAGAATGTGGTTTTTCTGATTTCAACCAATTTATTTCACTTTGCATTTCAGTTTTGTCTTCTTCAAACACCTTTTTCTCTGACACAAATTCTTCGATTTCAGCCTGCAAGTCTGTCCTACACTGTATTAATATTTCTTTCTCTGACATCAAGTTGTCTATTTCACACTGCATGTCTCTTTTACATGTCTCCAATCTGTCCTTCTCTGAAACAAGTTTGTCTATTTCATTCTGCATGTCTGTCCTGCACTGTACTAATGCCTCCTTTTCTGAAACTAATTTGTCCATTTTATGCTGCATGTCAGTCCTACACTTTCGAAATTCCTCTCTCTCCGATACTAAGCTGTCTATTTCTTGTTCCATGTCACAGTTACACTTTTCTAGCTGCTCTTTCTCTAAAATCAGCTCATCTATTGGGTTCAGTAAAAGTGTGTCATTCTTACATGATTCAGCCTCTATTTCCAACTGAAATAAACATTATATGACAATGCAAAGCTGACAAAAATAATTTAAGAGTTTCATTGCAAATCGTGATAAACACCATATTAAAAACCATTGTATGAACACCACTCAGACACTGTTCACACCTAGACAAACACAAGTCCAAATTCAGTTTTCAGCAAAATGCAATACAATTATCTGAGGATATTTCACAGATTGCAGAGAAACTGACATAGTGTTTACGGTAGTTTGGAATAAAATGTTTTTAGGATTGGGTGTGTGTAGTGGCGTGTATCACGTTTTGCAATGAAACTCTTCATTTGTTGTTTAACTTCTTTTTTTCAACATGGATATTGTTTCAACCAAAATGAAATTCCATTCAATTGCCAAGTAAAACCTATAAATGTTCACTATGTATTACCTAAAGCATAACTGTTAACAATGTTGATATTCATTAAAGCTCATTCAGAGACTAACTTTGTACAGTTGAGTTGTTAATATAGATCAAACTTGCTCAAAGAGTCACATTCATAAACCAACTGCCTAATATGCAGTGGAACCTTGTTAATCCGGACAGTGTTTTCTCCTAAAAGTGTTCACATTAACAGAAGTTAACTCCTAGTATTAAATTGTACATGAAGAGTTATTTCCCCTCCGTGACAAACCAAAAAAAGTTTAAGAAAAAAGTACACTTTTACAAATGACAAATATATGTAAATACTAAATAACCTGTATGTATTAAAGCAGAAGGAATGAAAATTATCGTGGACATAAACAAGAATTCCACAGAATTAAATTTCTTGCCTATCATAAAACGTCTTGGTGCTCTGTGATGAACATCCATAGGTGCAACTATAAATCAAGTTTTAATGACCTAGGACTTATACATGTAGTTTTCTGAGAAACTAATTTAAACATGAAACTTTCAAGTTAACTTTAATGCCTAAGTTGACACCATCACCGCCATCAAAGTAATACATGTATCTTGACTTTTTAACTTTCTAAAGCTGAGACAAAAATGAGGGAATACTTTGTAAGATTTTGGGATACTGTAAACACTGAAACGTGGAATTCCCTTAAGCAATGAAGTGTCTTAATATACACAGAGATTATTATACGAGTGTGTGTGTCGTACTGATTTTACAAAACAAGTGTCAGGATTTTGGTATTGCCCGAGCGAGAGGGAGGGTAATAAATAGAATCCTGACACAAGTTTCGTAAAATCAGTACAACTCACACACGAGTGTAATAATTTCTTTATTATCCATTTATTATTGTTGTTTTCAAGACCCAACTGAGACGACAAAATGACGTCATATTTCAAATGCACAGTCTAAGCTAGGACTGGAGAAGCAAAGTCAAGTTATGATGTCACTTCCCCAAATTACGTCACGACACTTGTTATTACATGTGTGCTTCACATGATTATTATTAACTAGACTATGTTGAACCCCTTAAATGGCTGCTTAACAAAGGTTTTACTGGAGATCATCACAAATAAGGGACGTAATAAATACACTTACTTGCTGCCTTTGGGAATCTATTTCTGACAGTTTCTCTCTCAGCTCAATAATAGTTTTATCTTTGTTCTCTATAACAGATTTCAATTCCAATATCTCAGCCTGAAGAACTTCAATCCTGCATTCTAGTTGACGTTTTTCCTCTTCAAATGCATTCTGTAGCTCATCCTACAAGAACAAAGAAACATTGTTTAATTTTTCTTGCACCTATGCAAACAAACAAAAAACACGATGCAGGAAAGCAACTTTTCTTCATCTCTACTTCAAAACCTTTTAAAACTGCATCTATTTGGTATTAAAAAATTGTATTGTCTTAAAAATTGCAAAAAGATTCAATATATTTGAAACCGTGAATGATGTTAATTAAAATAATTTCTGGACAGTATACATGTATATTGTGGTACCAACTGTTAGCAATTGCAGCTATGTATTTAATATTTATATATTTAACTTGATGAAGCGAAACCTATTAGCTCTCCTCACTAGAACGACCATCAAAATTGCGCTAAAATTTTAGTCATGAAAACCTTTGGCTTAATCCTATGGGACATCCAAAACTCCATAGCACCAACTTTTTCCGCCTGCTACCAATTCTTGGACTGCTGGTGCTCCCTTGCACCTGCCACTGCAGGCGTCCTTCTACCCCCACCTTCTTCCTGTCCTGGACAGAGAGATCCGGCAAAGGCCGGTCTTTGTGCCCAATACATCTTGCTTAGAATGTACACGTAAAGTCTTTTTAGTCTTTAGACTTGATAAAAATTTACCACAATATAATTTGTAGAAATTCTTGGCAATGTATTTAATAGTATGTCTAGTGGAACCCCATTTATCTGGACAGTATGGTTTTCCTAAACCTGATTAGGGGTCTGATTCACTGAACTCTCACAACTTTGCGATCTCGCAGTGCAATGCTAAAAGATTTACAAAGAGGATGCTTTTTTGTCTAGCAGAGCCTAAGAGACCGTAGTGAATTAGGTCCCAGATAAAACAAATTCTGTACAATTGAATCACATTATGAATTTGTTTTCATGAAAATGCCTGTGTGTAAATGCTTTAACTCATACAATATATATGCAATTTTTCAACTTTCTTATATTGAAATATAAAAAATATTGAGCACAATAATATAGTAACAATTTAATTATGCAATGTGAATTTATAGACCAATTTCTTGCTAGTATGAAAGGAAGGAAATGTTTTATTTAACAACTCACTCAACACATTTTATTTATGGTTATATGGTTAAGGACCTCATAGACGAAACCCGCATTCTCCACTTCATGGGCTACTCTTTTCGATTAGCAGCAAGGAATCTTTTTATATGCACCATCCCATAGACACGGTGGTACATACCACAGCCTTTGATATACCAGTCTTGGTGCACTGGTTGGAATGAGAAACAGTCCAATTGGCCCACCGACGGCGATTGATCCCACAAGTGAGCACTGTACCACTGGGCTACATCCCGCCTTACGCCATAATAATGAGGTAGTTTTAATACTGGAGTGGGTTTTTTTTTTTCATTAAGTAATAAGGAAATATTGCAGGCTAGGGATTGTTTGAGGCATTCTTAGCACTATGAAATCATAAACCAACGTACACTGTGATATCACTATGGTGTGTGTTATAGTGACATCATAGCATACAATGGTTTTTACGATTTCGTAGCACCAAGATAGCTTCCCTGACTTTAAAATATTTCTTAAAACTGGGAGAATGGAGAGGTCATAGAGGTCATTAGGTGAGGTTGTACTGTATTTAACAAACTTAACTCACTATTCCACATTATGTATTCATAAGTAATGCACGACTATGACTTGCATTGAAAAATAAAAAAAACGAAACAAAAGAAGTCTATCCAGTTAACCATAAAATAATAAGGGATACCAACTCCAATCTAAATTGAGTCTGCAAGCAGAGACCTCAAGTTGGGGATGATACCCAGCAGACACTTCAGGTTCCATGTACCCCAGATACAGGATATATATCATGATAACATGACAGTAGACATGGAGCACAGTCCTGTGAAGTATTCCATATCAAAAGGGAAATCTAGCAGCTTCATTTGATAGATTTGTGGTGTATACAAAACATTTTTGTCTCTAAGTTAAAATAATGGAAAAATGTAGCGGGCTTCCTCTAAGACTTTCAGAATTACCAAATGTTTGTAGGGCTAGCTGTGGGTCAGCAAACAATTTCGCCAAACTATCTAATTAACTTTAAATATTTGCATAAACTCAGATTTTTCTTACATATTTATAAATTATTTCATGAAATTATTTTGCCAAGTTAAAATAAAATTTGGTGAGTGCTAGTGTTTGACATCCAATAGCTGAAGATGAATAAATCAATGTTCTCTTAGTGGTGTTGTAAAACATACAAACAAACTTTTAACGGTTACAAAATTGGGTTTTGGTGGGAAGGTTGTTCTAAAATATATTGTTTTACCATGAGAGCTTTGCGTATCTGTTGTGTCAACTCCTGTTCAATGGTCTCGTGCTGCCTGGCAAGCTGTTCACTGTGTTGACTTCTCTCAGCATCAACACATGCTCTTAAGTCTCCCAGCTGTTCTCTCAGTTGAGCTATCTTGTCTTCGTAATTCTGCATTAACGCTGTGCGTTCTTTATCAAACTCATCAACTAAAACATAAAACAAAAATCAAATAAGACTTTTGCAGCATAAATAAAATATTAAGATGCGATACAGTAATGACTGAATTAATTTACAACCTTAATCGAGCAACTAATAGCCAACATGAAAAGAAAGAAGTAATATTATACATTTCATACTGGAAAACTCAAATACTTATTGACAAATTTAAATTAATCTTGCCAAATGGATGAATTCAAGAAGGATAACTAATCTGTAACCGCCAAAAAAACCTGGTTGTCTCACGCCCATGTTTTAAATAATTGTTACTCATATTAAAATGTTCACTGAGATACAATTATAATGAGCTTGTCTCGTATAAGTTATAAAATACCTTCTTATTTACATAATGACACTACAAATTTGGTCTTAATTTGTGAACAGAAATAGTTTTCTACGTTAGTGTTGGTAAAAAGTGCTCCTACTGGCAGTAACTAGTACTGGCCTCGGTGGCAGAAATGGACATAAGGCTGGTAGGTATTGGGTTTTCCCTCCAGTACTGGTTCATACCCAGAGAGCGAGTTTAACAACTTCTTTTTCATTAACAACTAACCACTAATCCACTGTCCTGGACAGATAGGTGAGGTTTGTACTCAGTCATTGAACCTTAATTGGATAAAAGTACGAAAATAAGTATACATGAAATGAAATAAACAGTAGCAATTTCACTGTTAGCTCAGTTGGTGGAATGCTGGACTCTGTCTACTAATTCTTTGGTTCAAATCCCCTCAGTGGAGGTTGATTTATCTGTTACACTAATGCAATGTACATGTTTTGCTTCATTTGTAATTATAAAACCCACTGTTTAATCACCAAAAACTGATTAAAGACAGAAATATTATTAAAACATTATTATTCAAAACATAAAAAAAGATTACAATGTTTTTTCTCTGATTAATATTGAATTGCCAATTAGCTAATCAAAATAGTTTTGTTTAAACTTGGTATTTTTGGATCAAGACCATTTCCATGATTATAAAATTTAAGTCTGCACAAAGTTTGAAGCCTTTAACATCACAGAAATGCCACAGAACCTGCATGTAGCAATTCAGATATAAAGTTAACTTTAAGACGTTTTATAAATTTTAATAGACACAGGTACTTTCTACTTTTCTTTCCACTCTTTGACTTATCACAGATAAATGTGGTCTGGACAGGAACAGTACCTAGCCTAAGTAAAAAAGGAGTCACAGTACAAAAAGAATTGTTGCACAGTTATAGACGGTTTTCTCCAGATAGACAAAAAGGGCATTTTTTAACTTTAAAAAGGCACTTTTTAAATGTTATCATGGCAACTCTCACTTGGTATAGCCCTCTTTAACAAAAAGGGAAAAAAACAACCTTCTTACCCAATTCCTGTTTCATTCTCTTAATCTCCTCATTGTGTCTATCACAAATGGCTGATCTCTCGTCATCGAAGCTGTTTTCCAACATGTTGGCTCTCTCCACTTCCAGAAGATCAGTGTGGTGCTGTTGTTTCAGCATGTTGGTCCTCTGAGACTCCAGACTGTCTATGTCGTGCTGCAGCTGTCTCAGCATGGCCATCCGCTCCGCCTCCAAGTCTTCCTGCTGTCTCTGAATGGCGGCCACCTTGGCCGAGTACTCACTCTCCAGTCTCCGCTGGAGCGCTTCCATCTCGTTACGCATGTTCACCTGGTGAACTGCAACAGCACTGTCGGTCTCCTCCTTCAGAAGAGTCAGGAAGTCTTCACGTAATTTTCCTCTCAGTGCGTCAAAACCCTAAGATAAAAATATAAAGTCCAAACATAACTTACAATCAGGATCTTTGTTTTCAGTTGATAGTTATCTGTAATTATCACCTGGGTTGTGAGTTTTATCAGCTCGATTTCTGTCTAATTGCTCATGTTCCATACATCAAAAGTCGTCTGCAAAATACAGTTCATTTTTGTCCGAAATTTAGTTTTTCTATATAGTTGAGGTTGAGCTTGTGATTCTTTTACATGTTATTTTATAATCTTCTAAAATATATCTCAGGTTCGAATTTTTAGCAGGTTTCCCCTTTACTAAAAATTTTACATCCAACAGACGATGATTAATAAAAAAAATATGCTCTAATGGTGTCGTTAAACAAACATTTTTATTTTCAGCAGGCCATATTTCTCTATAGGTCTGCTTTTTAAAAAAAACATAACGGCAGGCAATATTTTACTTCATATTTTGAGTCGTTAATGCATATTTATTGCATTTTTAAACTGCCATAAAGTTTTACCTAATGTTGGTTGGCTGCTTATATGAACATTATTGATTCCTTGCATTCAAAGAGAAACTTAACACAATATGTAATGACATGTTTGAAAGAATATCTTTAAAAGTAGCTTTTTAAACAGATATTTTTTATTTCCTCATTCAGCATATCCTCATAGTCCATTATTTGGATTACTTACCCCATTCAACATATTCTCACAGTCCACTATTTGGATTACTTACCCCATTCAACATATCCTCATAGTCCATTATCTGGAGTGCATGTTGAGCTTCAAGTTGTTTTATCTTCAGTTTCATCTGTTCGTCTTTCTCGTCAAGTTGTCTGTCGCATTCTTGTTGAAGCTCTTCTTCCTAAAACAGAAAGAAAGAACTATTTTATTTAATGATGCACTCATTGTATTTATGGTTATATGGCATCAGACATATGGTTAAGAACCACACAGATTCCTAAAACATACTCAACACATTTAATTTATTATATATTTATTACAGCTTGCACACACATATCCGTGTACATGCACACACCTTTAAAAAGACAACATCTGAAAGTTTGGTTACAGCAAACCATAATATTTTTAAGTATGGCTTAACTACCAAAAATCATGTGTGATGGGCGAGAGGGAGGGGAAGGGGTGAGAGAGAGTCTGTCTCTAAAGTCACTCCGTACCTTCAGAGGAAGGTCTACCACAGAGTTAAGTCTCATTCTAGTAAATAAAGTTCAAGACCTGTAATTAAACCCAGTTTTAAATAAGCTAGGTATCTCACCACACCTTAAATAATTCACTTGTAATTTAAATTCCAGTCATAATTTCTTGTATTGTCCCAACTGCAGTTTAACCCACAGTCCTCATTATTTTCAATAATTAACAGGTCTGCAACTTAAAATATAGTCTTAAATGGTTTTACTAGCTCAAACTTAAGTCTTTTCAGTAACTCAATTGTAACTTAAACTTAAGTTATAAAATCTGCTGTGTTTCTCCCCAGATAATTTTCATTCACTATAGTTTAAGGTTGCATACTGGTGGCTTTCAGCCAAAATCATTATTAATTTTAGCTTTGAAATATAAACATTTGAAAAATATGACCATAAAAAATCAGTCCTCGAAATTCGCGGCGGCAATCGGCAATGCCTTCGCAAAAGCTATCGCAAAATTGATTTGCGACAGCATTTCATTGCCGTCGCAAATCTGAGAGTGTTGAAAGGTCTGTGAGCATTTTTCTCTGAACTCTGTCCAATTACAGATCCCAGGACGAAGCATTTATAATCTAGTGTGGCCCATGTTTTCCTCAATTAATTGGTTTATTTTAGTATAGAAGCGTAGTAAAGTAAAGATGAGATGTCATCTTTTAGCATATTATTACGAAAGTGGATCATAGATGAAAAATGTTGAAAGCATTCATTGTTTTTAGATTTGCCGCCGTAGTGCTGGTGCAAAAGTGATTTGCGACGGCATTTAACTGCCGTAGCAAACTTGTCCGAATTTCAAGGGCTGAAAAATAACAACCAAATAAAATAATATTTAAAAACATTTTGATAGGAGAAATCTTTAGAGGACAACTGAAAAAACTGGGTGGTTCATTCCAGGCGAACAATCTGCAACGTTATGACAAGAAGTTTGTTGTCTTTGTGCAACTCATCTGTTCTCGCAGCTCTATCTAGCTACTAACAATCAACTTGCCAGATTTTCTGAATTTGCCTACTTCATAAGATTTGCTATGACACTATTAGCCAGGAATCTAGTCATACTGAATGTAAATCTGTTTACACAGCATGAAAGTATATTACAGTTTGGATATTCTAATTATATATACACCTATTAGGTATGAGAACAATTAGTTTGTAGTTACTTATTACACATAAATGTAAAAATACGACACTCTTGTATGAATGAGACTGCACCTTTAATTATTGTCAAGAACTCACTTGTAGTTTAAAGCGTAGTCTTAGATCAGCCAGGCTTCTCTCCAGACTTTCTATAACAGTCTGTCTGTCCTCCAGCTCAGTCTGTAAAGACTGGAGTTTCTGTCGGTTTTCTTCTTCTAGTTCAACAATTCGATCTTGAATATTCTCATCTGGTTTCTCTTTCAATCTAAACAAGAAATTACAACTAACATTGCTGACAGACGTTTATATTTTGTATATTCTTTCAATCTAAACAAGAAATTATAGCTTACATTGGTGACAGCACAAGATATAATTACGAATGACTGGTATCTAGTCATTTTGTATGAGTACTTTTGTACCCAATTGTTTTTAATAATGGTTTGTATTAGTAACAAGTGACTAACAGGTCATTATTAGCACAGACACATTAGTGTGTACCTCCTATACATGGGTAATGTATACAAGTCATGTTTAGAACAGATGTGTACGTCCTGTACTTGGTAATGTATACAAGTGACTAACAAGTCTCCTTTTTTATCACAGACCCATTAGTGTGATCTCCTGTACTTGGTAATGTATACAAGTGACTAACAAGACATTTTTTATAACAGATCCATTAATGTGTACCTCTTGTACTTGGTAATGCATACAAGTAACTAACAAGTCATGTATTTTTTTTATCACAGACCCATTAGTGTGCACATGCCCAGTACTCACTACATTACCATTCAGATAATTTATCTATGACGATTTTAAAAGTTTGTAAAAACTAACTTGGTCATATTGTGAAGAATTAAATTTTTCTCTGTTTCGTATCGTTCCAGAAGATCCTGCTTTTCCATCACGAACGCTGTTTGGAGCTCTTTCTGCAGTTCAGCTAATGCATCTTGCTTTTCATGTTCCAGCTTTTCACACAGTCGAGCCTTAAGGAATTACAAAACACTTAATTCACAATACAGACAGCTATTTTACTACAACAGAAACATGATTAATTTTACTAATTATGACACAGGTATTGAAAGTGGGGACCAGACCCACACCAGTTAAAAACAAAATTAATATATAGCAGTCCACCACACACACACACCACATGCAGACACACACAAAGACAGACACATGCACACACTCATGCATGCACACACTCACAGACATACACATACACACACCACACATACACACACACTAACACCTTGTTGCTATCATGTTTTGATGTCTATGTGACAAAACATTATTTATTAGCAATGAAAAACAATACTTAGTTTTTAAAGTATTAATCACAAAATTTAAATAAGCATGTTAAGCATTTTGACTCAATTAAAAAAAAAATGTTAAACTCACTAATGACTTTATTCCACTATGTTTATGTTCTAATTAAAACTTCAAGTTTACTAAGAAAAAGAAGCTAGTAAAGAAATCACACACACACCTTTTCCGTTTCAAACTGTTGTCGTAACTCCTGTTTCTCGCGACAGTGTTGTTCCTCTAACACGGCTATCTCAACCCGGAACAAGTGTTCTCGTTCTTTCTCATCATTCTCCAGCAACGAAATTTTTATCGAGTTTGACAGGCTTTGTGCTTCACTGCCACCTGCAGAATATCAGCGGTATATTTAATTAATCTGTCAATAATCAACAAATGTGCAGGACTGGGTGCAGATTAATAAATGCTGGGGTTTTTTTATGTGGGTTTTTTGTTGTTGTTGTTGTAATGTCAAGAAATATTTGTTACAAAGTTTTTTGTTTAATGACACCACACCAATAAAACATTGATTTATTAATCATCGGCTATTGAATGTTAAATATTTGATAATTGTGACATTTGGTCTTAAAAAGGCTGGAACGAGAAATGGCCCAAATGACAAATCAGAAAAAATACATTACAGAGTCTTGGAAAGCAGAGTAACATATTCTACACAAACTGTCTTCTTTTCATGTGTCAGTTATGCAACTTTGAATTTAACCACCAAACAGTTATGTGATAAACCATGCTAGATAAAAAACATGCAAACTTTAGGATCACCAGAATTGTATTTATGTATTATAAAAATCCATATATTCCTAAAATTATTACAAATGATTTTTGGACACTCAGAAGTTTGTTTTGTTTAACAACACTAGAGTACATTGATTAGATAATCAACGTCAAACAATCAATGTCAAATGTTGGATGTCAAACATTTGGCAATTCTGACATGTAGTCATCAGAAGAAACCTGCGACATCTTTTGTTATACAGCAAAGGATCTTTCATGTGCACTTTCACACAGACAGAAATGCACATACAACAGCCTTTGACCAGTTGTGGTGTACTAGTTGGAACGAGAAAAAACTCAAAATGTTGAATGGATCCACCGAGATAGTATGATCAGGCAACACAAGCACTTTATGCGAGAACTCAACCAACTGAGCTAAATCCCACCCAAGTTAAAGTAAGACACTCTATCTTACTTCAAATAATTCTGTGTAAAATACATTTTGAACGTCAATGTGGTTCAAAATCGCATGCAGCAGTGTAAGTGTCCGGTACGCAAAATCAATCAACATCGGTGGACCCACTGGGCTATTTCTCGTTCTAGTCAGTGCACCACAGCTGGTATATCAAAGGCCATGGTCTGTCTGTGGCATGATGCATATAAAAGATCAAAAGCTACCTCTCTAAGACTATATGTTAAAATTACCAAAAGTTTGACATCCAATAGTCGATGATTAATAAATTGATGTGCTCTAGTGGTGTTGTTAAATTAAACAAACTCTAACAGTTATGCAAACATAACTCACATATCAAAACAATCAGTTACCAAGGTAAACATCACATAAGCAGACTCGGTTACCAAATATTTTGAAATATCATCTTCGGAAAGGTAAATGATTATTCTGAACTTTTCATCAAATAACAGGAAATGTTTTCAGATAGCACTAAGATGTGGAATTTCAGAAAAATACATGTGATTTTAATCTCCAGTGTTGGAGTGCAATAAACATGCAGTGAACTACAGAAAATAGGCAGACAAAAAAACTTGCTGACAACAGAGCATAATTGAATTGAAGTATTTGACACAATTGAGCATTTAAAAAATACACTTACTGTCGTCATCAAAACTTTGAGAGGGAGTGTCCATGAATTGCTGTTTGTTTTTGTGTCTGTTGAGAAAATTCTGCTCTTCTTCATCAATCTCGAAAGCATCTATAACAGAATTATATAAACCTCTTTGTAATAAACAAACCAGATGAACAACATATGTATCTGAAAACAAAATTACAGTTAATGTTATATTTTTTTTCATCCATGATTAAAAACATCATAAAAGCCTGCTATTTTATCAAATAGTTTTACTCATAACAATGCACAGTTTAATATGATCTGATATTATTGATTTAAAATTAACTCTTTAGTCAGTTTATCCATTATTTTTTAATTTATCAATGTGTAACGGTAAAACATTTGTATATTAAATTTGTGACTATTATACAACAATAAATTTCATGGCTAAGGATTTCAAATTTTAAGTGAAACACTTTTTAAATTCCATGCATAGTTTGTGTCAGAGGGTAAAATTGTGCCATACCCAAAATGTTTTTTTAAGTTAACAGTGTAAATATTCAATTCCATAGCAAAATACCCAAAACGTTCTTTCTAGCAGAAACGCTGACCTGCCTTGTAAGCATGGGAAACTGTTTTTTAAGAATCATGTTAATGATGGATTAGGTAATATGCTTATGTAACACCACCAGAAACATTGTTTCTCTGAAATCTATTCACTTGCATTTAAAAAAAAATAACAAACCATTTTCCATAATGCAATTTATTGAAATATAATATTAAGTTTTTTTGAAAATTATGGCATGTAAATCGACTGTTTATAGAAACATTTGCGACACTGTTGATTTCACATACAGGACTCAAAACGTCCTGTGGTCAGGTCACCAAATGCACCCAATGTCCCGTTTATGCAACTTATATATTAAAAAATAATGATGTTACATGAGCCACTATTAATATTTGTATTGCATATATTTATTCCACATTAAAATGTTGCTCATCGTTCGCTTACCATCATTTGTCAACATCCATTATTAATTTTGGGCCAACATATTTTTGGGTGGGTTTTGAGCCCAGCACATACCGTTAGACGTAATAGATGTGAGAGAGTTCCTCCTCTTTGTGAAGTATTCGGACAAAGACATGCCATCCCGCACCGGGATCATAGACATCGCAGTGGATGGAAGACTTCTTCTCGGCCTCCTCATCATGCTCTGTTGCTTGGCAACCTCCAGTTCACCAATCAGCTCGTCATTTTTGTCATTCAGATTCTGCAGCAGAATGTAATAATCAACATAATTTAGCAACACTTAGAAGAATTATTACAAAATACATCCAACTTAAAACAAGTTTTGTCTCAGAAATAATTTAGTGTAAATAATTAGTAATCATGGTAATCTGCCATTATGTTTTCTTCAGATGTGGATCTGAGGCAGAAGAGGGGTCTGCATCCTATTTGTTTACAAAAAAACACAACTTATTTTCAAGTGCATTCATCGCAAACTTTTCTATTCATTAGTAAGTCATTGTATGTACATCACACACACTGCAAACAATATCCTAGTCTGCTTCTGTTCTTGTACTTTTGCTGTTAAAACCATTAGCAAAAGAAGATCTGTATTATTTAAGAGAAGTTTGGGTTTGTTTAACAACACCACTAGAGCACACTGATTTATTAATCATCAGCTATTGCATATCAAACATTAGGTAATTTAGACTTATAGTCTCAAGAGAGGAAACCTGCTACATTTTTCCGTTAGTAGCAAGGGATCTTTTATATATGCATGACTCCAGACAGGAAAGAACATACCAAAGCTTCGGATATACAGTGATGTTACATCTATATTAAAATAAAAGCTGAAAATGTCTTTTAAAAGCTATATAATATAGCTATAAGCTATATCTATATAATATCTAAATAATGGTAACTTTTTATCATTTCTGATCAAATCCAGTCTATTTTGTGAAAATTATTTTTTGCAAAATAGCTGAAAACTCACATCCCTGGACATATCAGTCATGGTGCACTGAATGGAACGAGAAATAGCCCAATCCGGCCACACATCAAGCGAGCGCTTTACCAACGCTTATTTAAGAGAAAGAACTAGTTAACAACATTCCATGATAATCATACCACTTGATGTAGAGAATAAAGAAGAAACCCAGACTTCATCCATATACAAGTAACTTACCAATACAGGTAGGTTTCCACAGAGCATGGCGTCTGATCATAACCACCTGTCTACTTGGACTGTCATTGTTATTTGTGTAAGTTTTGTTTATTATTTACCTTGTTTTCTTCCAGCAGCCTATCCAATTTCTCCTGCAGAACTCTTATTGAATTTTCTAACTCCTCACGGTCATAGTCAGGTAGCTGAAAACAGAAATGTATACTTCAAACTGGGAATTGTAGTCTCAAAATAACTGCAACATTTGACTTCTTTTTCCACTAGCTGTTGGGCATGGCAATAGTTATTTACTAGCCCAACATTGAATGTCACTAGCCATGGGAGCGGGGATACCACAATTTAGAAGCCTGGTTACTAATAAAAGCGAATATTGTATTTCATTTACCTTCAGAGAACAATAAAAAGTAAATGTACATAGTTATAAATGATTATATATTATTCAGACCAAGATGATGAACATATTGTAATCAAATAATTACAATGGTTGTTAATTGGTGATGCTTTTTAATCTGACTCCTTGGGTAAAATAACCTGTCACATCAGTTGATCAAATCTAGAATACAATAATCATTAAAACAAATATGTTTTTAAAGTACAAAGACATAAATAGAGATTATAATACAATTGTGTGTCATACTGATTTTATGAAACAAGTGTCAGGATTATTGTATTACACGAGCGAAAGTGAGGGTAATACATGAGTCTTGACATGAGTTTCGTAAAGTAAGTACGATTCACACACGTGTAATAATTGCTTTATTATTCACATTATCAAAAATATTATTTTCGTGAATAGCTAGCTTGGACCATGTCAAAATGTTTCAGACATAAGTAAAATGAGATGACGAAATGACGTCATTTTCCGAAATGATTTTATTTTGATAAACGTTTACACTGGGGAAGCCGCATTAAGTTATGACATCGCTTCATAAAATTACATCATTTTTTCATGTGAAATCATTATGACACACGTGGGTCATACTGGTTATATTTCCTGGAATACCTGCAACTACATGTATGTGGATAATAATTATAGATACTGTACCGATATTTTCACCAGGATTGTCCGGAATGAACGTTTAAATAGATGTGGCACCAAAGAAAAGAGTATTAGTACCCACAATTATTCATGAATGCATTTTAACTGATGTTTTCAAGATTGCAAGATTGCTTTTTCTTGTACATGTATACAGCCTGTTGTAAATAAACCAAAATCTTTTTACAAGACAGGAATTCGCTTACTTTTTTCTGTAAGTGTTCCATATGTTCAAGATCTTGTAAGAGATTCATCCTCTCACTTTCCGTTTGAGACAGTTTATCAGATAAATTTGTCACCTCTGCCTCCAGCTTGCTCACCTCCTGAAATATCAAAATACATTTACATGTAATTATGCAAATTTGCACTGTGAAAAAAAACAACTACTGGTAAATTTTTTTAAAACAATTACTTTTTTCATTTTAATTTTTAAATAAAAGGAAAAACTCCTAAGAGATAATTTCATTAGAATGAATAGAAAGGAAACTGTTTAAGCTACAGCTTGTTGGTCACAGCCTTAAGGTCATTGTGACATCAGGTTTCTAATTCTCAAAGCTCTATTAGGCTCTCTACAGCCATAATACATCAGCTTTGCAAGTCTTTAGCATTGCACTACAAGATCATAAAGTTGCCAGAATTGAGTGGATTAGGCCCTAGGTCTAGAGTTATAAGAAATCTGTTGTACCCACATTGGCAATCAGTAAAGTAACCTCTAAGACTGACACAGAGATGACAACCCTAGAGGTAGGAATCCAGGCCTTCAAAAATAGGAATCCCACACCCAAAATAGGAATAGTATTAGTGATGACTCATGAGCGCATTTTTTTACATTTTGGTAAGTCAAGTTCAAGGCCGTACTGAATTAGCAAACATTGGGGCTGTTCAGAAGATCGATTGCTAGACTGGTTTATTCTATATTGCCACACTGGCTATGCTCGCTAGTCAGAATCCATAAGTTTACTAATAAGGCAGGAAACCAAACTACGATTGTTGAAGGAGAAGCGGGAAAAAGTTCCATTTCTCTAGTGTTAACAACATTTGTGCCTTCCAAAATCCGATCCAACTTCAAATATGCAAAATTACAATTTTCTTTCTAAAAATCGGAATTTCGAACGAGACAATCGTAATAGCAAAATATAGGCTTTAAATTAGTAATAATTTGGCTAATTTCGTAATGGTTGGCATCTCTGCTGAGAGCAGCAAGTAATATCCAATTAGTAATATGCCTAACAAGACCTCATTTTGAATATGTGCAAATCTGCAGAAAATAAGAGATCCCAATATGGATTAGTAGTAAAGGATCATTTTAAGAATGTTTCCATATCATTAGCTTTTTTCAATGATCAGCAAGGGATCTTTATCTGGGTGTTTTTAACAAATGAGTGTAGTAGTACATATATAATATTTGATATACCCCTATTAAAACAATACCAGAGGGGGGGGGTCTTATCAATACTACAATCCCTCGCATATTACTAAGCTAACATCTGCCATAGAACTAACAAGATAAACAACAGTATTTGAAAATCATTCAAATGGCAAACCTTCTGAAAATGGACCAATTGTTCCTTTAGTTTCAACTCCTCGTCTTTAACCAGTGACAGTGTCGAGTCAAATTTCTCCGATTCAAATGTCTGTTCCTCCATCGCAGCATCTAAATGTTGCTGGAGCTTGGCAATCTGTTCTTGGTATTTTTGCTCTATCGACCTATAACATTAGAAAGTTATAAAATACATTCAAATGAATGAATGAATGAATAAATGAATAAATGAATGAACAATCCAAGAAACACATTAATAAATGAATGAATGAGTGGATGAATGAACTAATAAACATATGAAGGAACAAATGAAGGAACAAATGAATGAATGAAGAAACTAATGAATAAAGGAATGAATAAAGAAACATATGAACAAAGTGATGGATGAACAAATGAATATTTAATAGCACCCAAGTATTAAAACATATCAGTTATGGGGAGCAAGCAATATTTTGTTTTTAAAATATTGATATCTATATTTGTAATCAGTTGAAAATTGATTAAAACTGTGTATCTCTGAAACTTGTGTAGTCAAACGAAAGTATTGAATTGTCTAAGTTGTTGTATGTTAAATATCCACAATTATGTAACATGAAGAGTAAATATAGTAATAATAACAAAATCAAAATATTTTTAAAAGCAGCTATTAAAAGCACACCAGATAATAATGTAAGCATGTTTTCTATTGCACAAATAATAAAAATGTTTTAGCTAAGGAAAGTTATTGAATATTTATGTTTTTTCACATTTAAAGTTATATATTTTAATGTGCATCAACACACCATGATACAAAAAGGGGGCATTATTCTTCATTATATAAATTATATGGAGCTTTAACTAAATTAAGCAACTTCAAAATAATGTTCACTCACAAAATCGAAAATAATTTTGGATTAAAATCTATAACAAAATTTTACTAATTCTAAAATTATGCAATTATATATACCAGCAATAATAAAATAAAATACCCATTGTTATAATGTATACTTTGTTAATTTAATTATATTTTATATATAATACACAATATAAATATCCCTCATGCAATTAATATTGAAGTCAGTTATATAAGTGGGAAAAAAATGGAGAGGGGGAGGGGAGTACACCCAAAAGAACCAACTAAAATTATATTATAGTTTGATAACCTCATTCTTACCATGAGCCCTACCATAAAATAATAAATAAAAATAAAGCAGAAGGAAATGCTGAATATAATTTCCAATCCATAGAAAGCATGTGTATTTAATTACAATTAAATCATCGTTTTGTTGCATCAGAATGTAAGAAGACTAGATAGCCTAGCTAGATCCATAACTAAACTAGGTGCTTGTTAATGTTATATAATTACTAGTGGCTTGTCCATTCTACTGAGTGTCTAATTATTAATATTATGTTATTTCTACTAGACAATAGACAATTGTAAAGCACTTTGATTTATGGAGTTATAATTAAAGATCATAAGAGGTATATCCATTATTGGCATCAATTAAATGTTGTCGTTGTTTTGGGTTGTGCTTTTGAGGGCATAAAACAAATCAAAGGCTGATGGCCAAAAGCAAATGTCAAGTACATTGTATTATTATTCAGCAACCTCAGATTTAAAACAGCCGGAAATTAAACTGTGTTTATGATATAGGGAGAGGTCATAGATAATATATCAACATTATTTAATTTTTAGCATTCAAAAAAAATAAAAAGTAAAAAATATTTATTTACCATGATAGTAACTCAAATAAGAATATGTTGTGTTTAAAGGTTAATGGAAAAGAAACTGTAGATCATGTATGCATCATAAACGTACTGTGAAAGAACTGTATGTGGTCAATAGCCAAAATTGTATTGAAAAGCTGGATCGAGTTTTCGTCAGTTGCATTTAAAAAGAAGAAAAATCAGTATACTTTTTGAAATGATGTATTGTTAATCATTCAGTTACCGATAGCTTGACAATTAAAAGAACCCACATTATAATAAAGTGATATTATGATAAGGTGATCACGATCAACTTGCTTTTTCACAGTATTTGACTTGCTTGCATTCTAGATCTACAGTATCAACAGAGCCATTTTTACAAGATCATTTACAAGTGTAGGTTTTTAATGAACCTTGGAGAGGTTAACTTAACTAAAACTAAAAACTAAACTGTCAAAGTACTACCATGTTTCAATGCTGCAATGGCTGGTGTTGTGATTAAAAGAGCTGACCTGTATATGAGCATGCTAGCATATGTCTCTAAATAAAGTTAGGTTCCCATAAAATCTGTAACAAGTGGCAGATTGTCACAGTCACCACAGATCAATTCAGGCTTACAGCACTGTGAACATAGTCGCAGTTATCTGTGACAGATTTGCGACATCTTTCGAAAATTGAAATGTTTGGACACATATGTATGGATCTGGCATGTGATTATCTGTGACAATCTGCAGCATGCCACAGATTTTATGGGAAACCAGGCTTAAAGGAAACTGAAAAGTATCTTAAATATTATTCCACCTTTCCAAGCCACTTTAGGAACCTAGAACAAACAAAAAAACAGAAATAAAATTTAAAAAGAAAAAAAGAACAGAATAATTTAGGGGTAAACCTATTTCCACCTCCACAACCAGGTTACTTACTGATAAGTGTTCTTTATTTCACAGATAACCTCACTGAAGTGATGGAATTAGTTTAAAAACAAAAGGTAACATAGCTAAATATTAAAAACATTTCACACAAAAACATAAAAAGGTAACATAGCTAAATATTAAAAGCATTTCACTAAAAAACTTAAAAAGGTAACATAGCTAAATATTAAAAACATTTCACACAAAAACATAAAACGGAACAACTTTTAGCAAAAGAGGAAAGGAATAACTGTTGACAGTTAAATTTTGTTTTGTTTAGTGACACCACTAGAGCACATTGATTTATTAATCATCAGTTATTGGATGTTAAACATTTAGAAATTTGTTTTAGATATGCACAATGTAGTCTTGGGGAAGAAACCAATTACATTTTTCCATTAATAGCAAGGGATCTTTCATCCAATAGACATGACAGCACATACCACAGCCTTTGATATACCAGTTGTGGTGCACTGGCTGGAATGAGAAGAATAACTGTTGAATGACACCCCAGCACACTGTTTAATCAATGCCTAGTAAATGTTCAATATGGTAACTGTGACACAGGTCTACAGAATTAGAGAAGAAACTTGATGTTATCATTTATTCCACACCTTCTGATTAGAAGCACTGTAACTTTTCATATTTATTTTTCAGACAAGACAGCACATACCATGCACTGTACTAGTGTAATTTATATTTTAAAGACAAAAACAAATACAAATTAAAAATATTACTGTAAATAAATGTAAATATGTTGAGTATCATTCAATAAAACATTTCATTGTTTATTTAAAACCAAAATTATACAATCTAATAAGAGATGAAGGAAGATGGAAATGTTTTATTTAATGACACACTTAACACATTTTATTTACAGTTATATGGCGTCAGACATATGGTTAAGGACAGCACAGATTTTGAGATGAAACCCGCTGTTGCCACTTCATGAGCTACTCTTTCCGATTAGCAGCAAGGGATCTTTTATTTGCGCTTCCTACAGGCAGGATAGCACAAACCATAACCTTTGTTGAACAAGTTATGGATCACTGGTTGGTGCAAGTGGTTTACACCTACCCATTGAGCCTTGCGGAGCACTCACTTAGGGTTTGGGGTCGATATCTGGATTTAAAATCCCATGCCTCGACTGGGATTCGAACTCAGTACCTACCAGCCTGTGGACCGATGGCCTAACCACGACGGCATCGTGGCCGGTCTAATAAGAGGCAGTCAGTTATATACATAAAGCCTTCATTAAGAACTGTACTTTAACCAAAGGAGATTTGTATCCTTCACTAGTGTTTTCAAAGTCATTTTAAAATCATCAGAATATCTCATCAAGTAACTACAAATATGGGTCAAGTGTGACTTTAAAATAATATTTACAACTGGTCAACACATTTTACTGGAAGATATTAAAACATTTTCAACACAAAAACCTGTTTTTAACAATGTCAGTTAATAATATTAAATCACTCAAAACTCAATTGCCCTTGTTGTCAAAGTTAAACTAATTTTAAATAATACATACAAGAGCTGCGCTTCTGTTGATTTTTCCATCTGGACATGTCGATCATCAAACTCCTTTGCTAGAATAGCATTCCTAGCATTTGCCTCTCTCAAATCAAGCTGAAATTTGTCTCGTTCTTGCTTAACTTTGTTGTAAAGCGATCTGTTAAAAAACAAACAATTTTTTTTTTTTAAAGTTGGAGCACACATGATAGTGAAGTTGAAAACAAGTTGCACTCCTAGATTCTATGTAAGTACCGAGTGAGCATTATGGAGAAAACAAATCTTAATATAAAAATCAAATAAATACAATTCTTCAAACATTCCTAATTATATTTGACTAAATCAGCTCCTAAAATGTAAATATTTTATAATCTGCTTGACTGGTGTAAAACATCTACCACATTTCCTATACTGTGCATATTTTAAGCTCACACATTAGAATAGCAATCTGATAGACATTACATAGTGTAAAACACCTACAACTCACCTCCTGTACTGTGTCTCATGTTCACACATTAGGAGAGCAAACCAACAGACATATACAGTAAAACATGTACAACTCACCTCCTGTACTGTATCTCATGTTCACACATTAGGAGAGCAAGATGAGACATATACAG
>JAECMU010266783.1:0-11809 GCA_016106625.1 Dracogyra subfuscus | reverse complement strand
AACAATATAGCTTGTGTCCAACACCCACCCCCCAAGGTTGCATCCCCTCTCCAGATATCATAAGACTTAGCAAAATTATTGGTTTTAAGGGTTTGTAACGTTTTGTATTGAGATACTTACTTGTCTGAACTTTATTGTTAATGAAAATTTTTACGAACTGTGAAGAAACATCTCACAAATGAACAACCAGCGAACGACAACAAATCGGATGTCGATTGCGCGAACCGTGCACGAGAAAACAAAGCGAACCAAAATTATAACGGTCACGTGGTATATCAACGGCTGTGACATTGAAATGGAAATATCCTCTCTAAAAATAGATTAGACCTAAGCTGTTCAACGGTTTTTTCTCAGGGGCGCGTGGCTTTTTAAGAAATACAAGAAATGTATTTTGTGGTATTACAAAGACAAGGATTACTAGGATTACCAAAAAACACTTCAGGTGAATGGAAATGTATATTCTAAATAATAAACGGTAAGGAGAGTGCAATTTCATTTGTGAAAAAATGGGTTTATTAGCGAAAAACAACGGCGTAATGGTTAACAACTAGCCGTTACTAGGGACTGTCCCTTTAAAGAAAACATTTCTCTTTTTTTTTCTTTCCATGTCCTATATTATATATATTTAATATTATGAAATTTTAGCTTTTGTTGAAAAGTTTAATAAGATTTTGTTAAAAGACACCACTAGAGTACATTTATTTATGAATCGTAGGTTATTGGATGTCAAATGTTTGATAACTTTGATATATAGTTTTGGAGGGGAACCCACTACATTTTTGCATTAGTAGCAAAGGATCTTTTATATGCACCATCCCACAGACAGGATAGCACATACCATGGCATTTGATAACACCAGATGTGGGCACTAGCTGGAACAAGGAATACCTCAATGGGCCCAGTGACAGCACAAGACAATTGCTTTACCACTGGGCAACATCCCGCCCCTTGTTGGAAAGAGGCCTATCCAAAGTTCCAATCTAATTAAAATTAGCTCCACTATTACATGTGGATCTAACAGCAGCCAGTTGGAACTCATGTCCACCAATCAAAACCTTACTTGCAGAATCTTACCAGTAAAAATATTTTGGAAACATTCCCAATTATCCTGAGGGTATACAACATGTTTTGTGTGAATTACGAATGCCTTAAAACATGTTTTATTTTTTTAAATAAATAATTTGTAATTTTAAACTGAAGAATGATTTAGTTGGGGTTTTCTTGAATAAATAAATAATTTGCGATATAAAATTGAAGACTGATAACCAATCCCGTACGTATTGGTATGGTTCGCTGTACTGCGGCCACTAAAATAGACTCGCCCGATATTTTTAGAATTTGTATGCTCCCAAATAACATTATAAAAGGAGAAGTGTGATTGGTCAATATTTAAATTATTATTTACGGTTGAAATGATAGTCTACGCAGTGCTGTTAGCAATCTGATCAAAATTAGTTCTACTGGTCTAAATAAGGCATATACAATTCATACAAAACATGTCGTATACACTCAGAATGTTTTAAAATTATTTTCAAATCACTGGCAAGATTCTGCAAGTAAGGGTTTGTTTGGTGGACATGAGTTCCAGCTGGCTGCTGTTAGATCCACATGTAATAGTGGAGCTAATTTTAATTAGATTGTCCAAAGTTCCTACATCAATATACACATTTAAAAATAGGAAAATGGCAATATCAGAATCAACAAAATCCTGATTATTTCTAAGTGGATATGATGTAACTGCCAGAATACAATTACTTGACCTTCAGGACCCATATTCACAAAAAGATGTAAATTTATGTCTACGACTAGCACTTATGTTTGCCGTAGATTTACATTTATGTGCAAGAAACGCCTTATTCTCGAAAATGGTCGTAAATGTAAACGTAACTTAGTTGGATGTAAATCTATGATTTAACACTCGCCAAAGAAATAATAATAAAAAGCCAATTAGAAACGATGGCTATCGGGTAAATAACAAACGTGCAAAATGCAATTTCGTTTGTTGTCTGCTAACAATAACATCACAAACGGTGAACCATGGCATTTTGGTATTGGTGAGGATCCGTGTTTTGGTACAAACTTGAGGATATTTCTTAAAAAGGAAAAGATAACTTGGGAGAAATTGTCCTAGTCAAAAACATCTGTTCGATCACCAACACAAATATGTTCAATCCGTGGGCGTTTGCCATCGAAAACTGCTTCAGTTATTGGAAATTCTGCCAGCTTCTGTAAATAATAGTAAATAACGGTGATCGTGCTTGATTTATTATATGTATACGACTTGCATGCAACTTTATAGTTGTCACTGACACACTCTTATATTTACTTCCAACTTTACATGTAACTTACATTCGTGTAAAACTAGACTTACAATGTTTTGTGAATATGGGTCCAGTAGTTTACATAGAACGACAATGATGCCACAAATAAAAGAAAGATTCTGAGACCATCAGTGATTGTGATGAATTTGTCATTTAAAACCACTGTTTATGGGTAATATACTGCAGTCATTTCAGTTGAGTCTGTATTTACTGCTACTGAGATAGAAGCTATAAAAAAAGCCTAGCTTTGAGGTGATAAACACCCTATTTGATGTTTATATGTCAACAGTGCCTCTAAGCTGATTGGGGCTATTTCTCGTTCTAGCCAGTGCACCACGACTGGTACATCAAAGGCTGTGGTATGCACTATCCTGTCTATGGGATGGTGCACATAAAAGATCCCATGTTTCTAATCGGAAAGAGTAGCCTATGAAGCGGATTTCCTTGCTCTATATATCTGTGTGGTCCTTAGCCATGTGTCCGACACAATATAACTGTAATAAGCAGCCCTCGAAATTCGCGATGGCAATCGGCAATGCCATTGCAAAAGCTGTCGCAAAATTGACTTGCACCAGCATTTCGTTGCCGTTGCATGTCTGAGAGTGGTGAAAAGTCTGTAGGCATTTTTCTCTGAACTCTGTCCACTTACATTTCACAGAAAAAAGTATTTATAATCGAGTGTGGCCCAATGTTTTCAGTTTAATATAAATCAGTTAATTCCAGTATAGAAGCTTACAAAAGTAAAGTTGAGATGTCATGTTTTAGCATATTATCACTGCAGTGGATCATATATGAATAATTTTGACAGCATTAATCTTTTCTTTAAAATTGCCGCTGTAGTGCCGTTGCAGAATTAATTTGGGACAGCACTTAATTGCCATAGCAAACATGTCTGAATTTCAAGGTCTGGATAAGATGTGTTGAGTGTGTTGTTAAATAAACCATTTCCTTTTTTTCTAAGCTTATTGAAATTGAATGTGTTTGTTGTCAGAAAGACACGATACTAGATCATACTGGCCATATAGTCTTTGACCAGCTGTGTCCATGTTTGGCATCACAGAATTATAATGTGCCACCCACTCATTAGGTGGCATTCATTATTAAAAGCTAAAACAATGGCTGTGTATTAACAGACTGCAAAATGACCAGGTTCGTATCGAAAAAAGTGATGTAAAATCATGCAATCAAAATTCAATATTTAACAATGACTAGCAGTTCGTGATGCATGTTTTTAATGACCAAATTGATATTTGTATTGAGGTTGTTGTTGTGTACACATGAAGTTTTTTTTTTTTTAAATGTCAATTTACGTCCTTCACACGTGTGCCAGTATTTTGAAAAGAAAATACTGTCAAATACACAGAGGATGTTCATTGTTTTGACAAGAACAGTAACATAGGCCTACATCATTAGGGTATGCTAATTTGCAGGCAGCGATGACCTCGTAACCTCGGCAAATAACATTCTGGTAAAATATGTATTCCAAATCATTATTATCAACATTATTAATGTTTATAAGTGAAAAATCAACACCCTAATTTAAGCTTATTTCGTTCATCAATCAAAAGCATTCTTTTTTAAGGTTGATCTGTGTCGATAGACTTGCTCGTAAATATGTGCACGTGATTGAGTCATGACAAGCAAGAATGGCGAAAGGTTTAAAGTGTTTAACTTTTGAGGGATGGAAGAAAGATCTGGTTCCTAGGTCGGAATGGCTGCAATACGAATGTTCCTAGTCCTAAGATAGTCATGACAAGCAAGAATGGTGAAAGGTTTAAAGTGTTTAACTTTTGAGGGATGGAAGAAAGATCTGGTTCCTAGGTTGGAATGGCTGCAATACGAATGTTCCTAGTCCTAAGATAATCATGTAGCCAAAATCAAGTTTTCCACATGCACTGAGTACGTCCAAAATATTAAACCAATGAGGCATTTTTCACGGGTTTCCATCGAAGGTATGACTGGATTGGCAATGAAAAAGGACAAAATTGTTAAAAAATTCCCAATCGGAACCCCACAAGAAATCACCCCCATGTTCTTACTTTGGATCAGATATACAAATCAACTGGCCAATCAGTTTGTAGTTAAAAAAACTTTTAGAAGTAGAAAAGATTGTGTTTTATTAATTTTTACTAATTTTTATAAAAGTACTAATCAAATTCCAGTAGTTGCTATTTAATTCTCCATCCAGTAGGGAAAACTGCTAAGCAAAATTTTCAAAACAAATTGCACCCTGACTAAATAGCGAAGTATTAGTATTTTGATCATTATTTAATTAATATGCAATTTGTTTAATTGTTGTAGAATAATGTTAAATATGTAGTGTAGTATTTAATATATTGGTACCAGTACTAGTTTGAGCCCTGGTTGGAATGGGACAAGTCCGTAAGTTTATTCAGTAAGAGTGGCGTATTCCTTTCCCTCCCTCTCTCTCTCTCTCTCTCTCTCTCTCTCTGTGTGTGTGTGTGTGAATCTGTGTGTGTGTGAATCCAAATTTGACATAAACCATATGTTAGACATCAAATAGACATATGTTACAAACATGTTGACACATCATTGTATAACTATTTCTTTATCTTAGGGAATGGTTGGCCTGGTGACCGGTGGTGCATCCGGTTTGGGCCGAGCAACAGTTGAACGTTTCATCAAACAGGGTTCACGAGTTGTACTCTGCGATCTGCCGACGTCTGGCGGAAAGGATGTTGCCAAGAGTTTAGGAGACAACTGTGTATTTGCTCCGACAGACGTAAGTGGGTGTGGTGAGGATATTGTTAATTTTAATTAATTTGATTGACTGTATCCAAAGTCATCATTATAATATTTAAAAAAAAGAAATTATCCTGTGATCACTGTTTGTACTTACCGATTGTAGAGACTGTTTAAAGCAGTGTTATAAATTTTAGTACTAGCAGTTTATTTCTTGTTATATGTTTTGTCTGACTTGAGTCGCTTTGACTAGATACTCAATTGCATGTCTGTTATGTGATTAATTTGAATCAAAATAAAGTTTTGTGTTGAGGTAAATATGCAAAAATGTGTTTATTAAGGAATTATTTAGGATATGTAACAGTCAGAGTTTACAATGTGCTGGGGTGTTAAACATTCCTTACATTTCTCCTTTCATGACTTTCTTTCATAATTTAAGTATTCTATTGAGTATTCAGTGGTAACGTTTCGCATCAGCGTGTTTATTTTTGTTTAACAACACAATTAGAGCACATTGATTTATTAGTCATCAGCTATTGGATATTAAACATTTTGGTAACTATGACACACAGTTTTCAAAACCCATTATATTTTCTATTAGCAAAAAGGGATCTTTTATATGCATTTTCCCACAGGCAGGGCAGCATATGCCACAGCCTTTGATATAGCAATGTTGGAGCACTGGATGGGAGAGGAGAAAACCCAATCAGAGAATGGCAGAGGTGGATTTAGTAAATATTTGATGTGAGACTATGTCGAAAACTATCTGAAGGATCATCCCAATGGAAGAAAAATTTAAAGAGAAATAAAGGGGCACTTGAATATTTTTAGTGGGGAAGGTATGCCCTTGTCCCTTCTTGGATTCACCTCTGAATGAATTCACCAAGGGGATTGGATCCCTTGATCCAAGCACCTCGGACAATCACTCTACTGACAGTTAGATCCCAACCCCTGATTTTTACGTATTATTTGTTTCAGATAACATCAGAAGATGATGTGAATAAAGCTCTGGAAATCACCAAAGATAAGTTTGGACGTCTGGACATGGCGGTCAACTGTGCAGGAATCGCGGTCGCCTTCAAGACGTACAACTTCAACAAGAATCTTCCACACAAGTTGGAAGATTTCAGGAATGTATTAATGGTAAAGTTTAAAACTTGCATATGGAATTTTTTTCTTTGTACGGTAATCTCTTATGAATTTTAACTACTGAGGTATAGTAGAGAACATGCAGAATTTATGTAAAATTTAAATAGACATTCTTCTCTTTAATTTATTTGTCTTAATATAGAAATTTATAAATGTAAACACCAACTTGCATTGGCTATAGTTGATTATCACGAATCGGTGTGTCTCAAAAAGCAAAGCGGGCAGCATAGCCCAGTGGTACAGTGCCCGCCTGATGCACGGTCGGTCTAGGATCGATCCCCGTCAGCTAACCACTGGGGTTTTTTCTCGACATAACCATATGTCCGACGCCGATATAACCGTAATTAAAATGTGTTGAGTGCGTCGTTAAAAAAAAGAAGCGAATAATCACTCACACACTGCTCCACACTTACCTAGAATGTGTTAGCAGAGTGAAAAATTGATTGCACTGTAATAATGTTTTTAATAAATCATTTTATTTGAAACTTCATGTTTGCTCACCTAGCACCATTTCAACAGAGTGATCTTCAGCTCACCTTGATTTTGGTGATGAAATTAAAAAAAAAAGATATTCACAGATTTTTAAAATATAGTTTTGGTATTAAAGCAGACATTTAGGGTGGAGGAGGAAGTATTTTTAGCTACATTTGCTTATAATGTAAATCTATTATATTGAATACCCCTATGTTTCAGAGATAAATTAAGAGATAAACAAAACTTATTATTGATTTAAAAAAAAAATGTAGTGTTTTGATTACCGAATTAAAAATGTAGATCTTTAGTTACTGAATTAAAAAATATATTGCATGGAAAAAAATATGATGCTGAGTCCTTGTTAGCAGAATAACATAATTTAGTGTTCTTTAATTTTATTTGCTGTGTGATAAATATACACAACATTGTTTTTGCTTCCTATTTATTGCACAAGTTTATTTTGCTCAAGTGGTATGTTCTTACTCAAAATAAACTAATGCAATAAATAGGAAGCGAAAACAACATATGTGAGGTTCTGTATTTATTACATACCTTTTTTTTACTTTTTTCAAATTGATTTTTAATTTAACATTATAAATAACTTTCTTAAATCTTTGATCAATCCTCCTTTTATGGATTTACTTAAAGTTAGGAATTATTCTCTGTGGAAATCTTCTGTAATGTTTCATATACAATGTGACATAATTTGTAAATCATATATGATATCAGTGACATACAAATAAAAAGGGAATTCCCCATTTACAAGTTCAGGTCCAGATTGCACATATGTGTGATATAAGATAAATTTCTCACATGGTTTGAAAATGTCTTTATCAGTATAGTAAGATTGAATAGGTATGTAATAAATATTTCTTAAAATGTCTTGTTAACACACACTCAGTGTTAAACAAATCTACTGCATGGAGCAAAATATGATGTTGAATGCTTGTTGTTTAGAAAACACATTTTAGTGCTCTTTAACTCTATTTTCTGTCTGATAGAACCCATTAAAGATCTGGTCATTTCTTAGTGTCTTGGAAATGTCTTGTATCCAAACTAGGCGAACACTAATGCATGGAACATAATATGATGTTGAGCCCTTGTTGCTGAAGAATGTTTTTTAGTGCTCTTCAAATTTATTTGTTGTATGGTATGTTCCATTAACGATCTGGTCATTTCTATGTGTATTAACATGTCTTGTGTCCAAACTAGGTGAACACCCTGGGTACGTTCAATGTGGTCCGCCTCGCTGTTGCACTAATAGGTCAGAATGAGCCCAACAAGGACAAACAGCGGGGTGTGATCATCAACACAGCAAGCGTGGCCGCGTACGAGGGACAGATGGGGCAGGTGGCGTATTCCGCCAGCAAAGGAGCCATTGTCGGCATGACTCTCCCGATGGCGCGGGACCTGTCCACGCAGGGAATCCGAGTCGTCACGATAGCCCCAGGTACTTGGAACAGTGTCATTTGTAGTGATAGATGAGATTAAGCGAACATTTTGTGTAGTATAGCGTCACAAGTCACTGTGCAAGTTTCAAGTATTGCTGCACAATTTTAAACCATTAAACAGTAATTGGTAATTAATTTTCAATTCACTAGAAATGTCACTAATTACAGTTTTGAAAACAAAACATTTCCTCAGATTATATATTTGTAATTTAATAAATGGTGACATGGCATTTTTTTGTATGGGATAAAACTGATATATGTAGTATTCTTCTATTTAGGCTCATTAGACTATTTCTCATTCTAGTTTGTGCACCATGGCTGGTACATGTATATCAAAGGCCATGGTATGCATTATCCTGTCTGTAGGATAGTGCATTAAAAACTAGCAGGTTTCCTCTCTAAGACTATATGTAAAAATTAGCAAATGTTTATCATCCAATAGCCGATGATTAATAAATCAATGTGCTTTAGTAGTGTTATTAAGTAAAACAAACTTTTAACATCTATATACTCATGGGTGAAAGTTTTCCAGCATATGCCAGATTTTTTGTTTTTTCTGGGTCTCTAAGGGTTGTTTTTATCCTGGAACCACAAGAAGCACTAGCACCCAGATTTTTTTCTCTCAGGTTTTTCAACATTTTCAACTTTCACCCATGTTTACTTACTTCAGCAGTATGCATATAAAAAGAATGGATTCTTGTATTTAATATTCATTCTCCAAAATGGTATGTCTTGTGACTTGTTAAACATTTTACGAATGTTTGTATCAACAACTTTAATTTTAAATTAAATTGCAGTGGAATTGGTTTTTCTTTTTCATTGTATCCTTTTCTGGTTTTAATCTATATTGTACCACACATGACATAAAAATGAACACTTGTACAAGAAAGTATGTCGAAGTATCATGTTAATGAAATTCATATTCCAGTTGTTTACCAAGTACTATCAAGCTTAACAAGCTGAGGTGAGGGATTGCGACTTTAAAAAATATGTTATGTTTTCTCTTGCAGGTTTGTTTAACACAGCATTACTCGCTGGTCTGCCGGAGAAAGTGAAAACCTTTCTCGCCTCTACAGTTCCATTCCCACAGCGTCTAGGAGACCCCAGTGAATTTGCACATCTCGTCCAGGCTGTGGTGGAAAATCCCATGATAAACGGGGAGGTCATCCGGTTAGACGGCGCACTCAGGATGACGCTCTGATGAAGGGCATCACTTAACAAGTGGCACACAAACATATGTTGTTGTATACTATAATAGCGAGAGCAAACAAGATTTTATATATACTTTATTTTCTTAGGGAACAAGCCCTCATTGACATGATATGCAATATACTTTGTGGCCCAGGGCTACACGTAGCTCTGGGTCAGAAGACAATATCGCCAGATTATCTATTAAAGTTGAAAAATGACAAAAACCCAGTAATATTGAAACAAAATATCCATTATTACATGAAATTATTTCACCAAATAAAAATAAAATTTGTCAATTCGTTTTGAAATTGGCAATTGGTGAATTTGTCAAGTGCCAGAGTTAGACCTGTTTGGTGATAAAGTACTATTTGTGAATAAAAACACCTGTAAAAGGTTAGGGGTTTTCGTGGGGGGTTTGTTTCTCTACAAAATATTTATTAATGTATAGAATGGATGCTGCAACAATTTTTTTATATTAACTGATTTTCGTGCTTATATCCAATTAAGGTTCAAGCACACTGTCCTGGACTGTCTATCCAGAACAGTGGGTTAGTTGTTAGTGGTTAGTGAGAAAAAAAGAGGGTGTAGTGGTCTTACACCTACCCATTGAGTTGTTAAAAACTTGCTCTGGATGGGAGCCGGTACTGGGCTGTGAATTCTGTATCTACCAGCCTTATGTCCAATGGCTTAACCACAACACCACCGACGCTGGTATTAACTATAAATCTGTCATGCCGTGAAGTATGGGAGCTAACTCTAAATGAGTGATGTAGTTCATGCCTGCTTAGACTACCTCTGTCATATTCAGTCTTGTTTTATGAGCCAATTCCTTTTTAAATAGATTTTCACAAACATAATTGCATTTAAATTTACATGCAAAATTAATTTTCCTGTATTAGCAACACATTTGGACATAAATTGTATGCCACATTATGTATTTGTGTGGTAGCCCAATTAGTGGGTTTTTAAAAATCTTTTATATGGATTGTCTTGACACTTGCAAACAATACCTGTGAGTAGCATTTAACTACAACATTTGGTATTCTTCCAAAAGTTCCAATAGTACTGTTTGTATTAGAATAATTTAACTTAATGATGGTTTGCTAGAAATATATTTGTTTTAGAACATATAAGTTTAATTGATTAATGAGACATTGTATACTTAGAATACATGATTATCCAAGCATTTGGTAGATATAAAATTTAGTTTTATTATGTGTATAGAGACTAAAATGTGTGTGCTAACTGGACATACATGATTGTAACTTTTGTTGGATATATTGAGAATATATGTGAGTGTTTTGTTCATGAATTCTATATAAGGTTTACGGTGTATGATGCAAAGATTTATAGGGAGAGTATTGAGGTTTAGTCAAACTGTTTTAATGGTTTATACAGTATGTACAGTAATAGATATAAATATGCTAATTGTTTTGTTATTTCACTATTAAGATATGGGTAGAAATGCTTTACTACACCTTTTGTAATCCACCTTTTGTTGAATTGTATCGACATATATGATATACTACGCATTGCCAATTTCTTGGAAGATTAAGCTTTTTAAAGATTTTTCTTTTTACATCTTGTGAATTTACCTGATATCTGACAAATGTTAAATATCATAACCTCATGTATATTCTTCATGACTTCCGATTGGTCAGTGTTACATCACTTCTGTTTGAGATCATACTGTACTACTCTGTGTTTTTGCAAACTCATAAATCATGATATTGCCGTACTTCCGGTGTAAAATGGGGAATCCTCTTAACATTGGCCAACAGTTTGATCAGCAGAATTCGGAAGTTGTAGCTTCTTACAGATAATGATGTTGTGCTTTGTGTATGACGTCATATTGCAAAAACCTTGTGCATGCTACATGGCATAGTATATACCGGTACTAGTAGTTTGTGTAATTATTTTTTTGATTAAATTGATTCACTGAAGTAATAAAACAATTATAAACCTGTGATGAGATCAGTATTGCTTTATGGTGCGAAAAAAAAAATATCTACCTCTGTCTCCAGCCTTGGGCAATATTAGTTTATTTTTGCTCCATAAAACATTATGTCGGTCTCGTCACAGTACCATAATAGTTTAATGCACTGTTTGTAGACAAAAACAGAATAAAAGCATTTATGAGTACTGCAGTCCTGTACACACTATAACAGAGAGGGGAAACAAATCTGGCCTGTGAGTACTACGATGGATGCCAAGCTGTCATGTCATGTCATGCCATAGGGTTTTACGTGCACATTCAGAACAAACTGTTGTAGCATACGCCTGTCTTGGACACAGGGGCCGGTTTTTCTGTCCAGATCAGAAAAGGTGGGAGAGGAGGGACCGTCTGCACTGGCAGGTGCAAGGGAGCACCAGCAGCCCGACAAAAGTTGGTATCAGGTGGGTTTGGGTGGTGGTGGTGCTATGGAATTTTGAATGGAGCAATTAATATGCCAAAGAAAAAAAGTGTGCAATTTTGATTGAGGAGTTTTGGTGCAATTTTGAATGGTCGGTCAAAAGGAA
>JAECMU010266753.1:0-25246 GCA_016106625.1 Dracogyra subfuscus | reverse complement strand
ACTTTGAGTACAGTACAATGTATATGTATTAACCAGTCACTGCTAAGAAATTAAAAACCCAAAACTTGTGTTGTTATCATATTATGCATTCATTTTTGTTTCATTTAAAAACATGAGAAATATTTGAATTAGACCAGGGCCCATGCTTATAAAACTTAAAGTCCAGACTTTAACACAATGCTATTTTAATGACATTGCCATGATGTTAAAGTCTTGACTTTATTAAAGTCTAGACTTTAAGGTTTATAAGCATGGGGCCTGCTCAGTATCTTTTGAATGTGTAAATTAGAAATGGGGTAAAGGCAACACTGATGATCCAGCTTATAAGACTAGTCCCATAAAATACTATATGTTAATAAAATACATGCAGTTACTGAACATCACATTGTTTTTTCATCTGTCTCCGAGTTGTCTACAACTTCCATGGGACAGTTAATATTGCAGGTACGTACATGTACAATCATTGGAGATATTCAAAAAATCATTTATTTCATTTAGTAATGATAACGAATTAACTAATTTTATTTGCCATCTTGATTTAGCTACTATATTTTCTTTGCTTGGTGATGTCTCAAACCCAACCTTTAATTAGCAGAGGTGATCCAATTAATATTTTCTTATATTTCTATAACAATTTACTTCAAACGCTTTGGTAACATTTGAAACTCTTCTTCAGGTGGTAGCATGACTATTTTATTTATTATACTATTTCTATTAATTAAAAAAAAAGAAGTTCATCTGACACCACTAGAGCACATTGATTTATTAATAAATTGGCTAATGAATGCCATTGGTTTTGCTGGCCCAAAGCACCAAATTTGACATAACTGTACTTAGGACAGTACAAATGTTTTTAGGAGTTATACTTGATTTTAGATCACAGCCAATGGTCAAAGTTAGACAATATCCAGACAGCTGTATCAAAGCACTAAATAAGGTATATATTTAACTTCAGCATTTGCAAAATGTTTATGATGTGAATGCACCAGTTAAAGGGACATTCCTGAGTTTGCTGCAATGTTTAAGATGTTATTGACTAAACGTGACTTTTTAACGATTGTAATTAACTATCAAATATATTTTCGTTCATAAAATATTAGTGGCTGTATATTAAACATTTCTGATCATTCAATATTTGTACAGGGCTAAATTTCTAAAATATATTTTTGCGTACGTACGAAATTATTTGAAAACGAAATCTAGTTTGGGCATCTTACAAATATTAAGACTAACAGAAACACATTGAATATACAGATACTGACATTCTAAATAAGAAAATATATTTAACATGTAAGTTTAATCGTAAACATATTTTATTACTTGCAAACATCTTACAATGCAGCAAACTCGGGAATGTCTCTTTAAGACATAAGAACATATGGTCAAAAGGTCAAACTAAAATGGTAGTATTCAAGAAATAAAGAAAAAGGAATTATATTCAGCACAACTGTACTAGCTTCTGCATATCTGAAAGGTGCTAACCGAGGATACAGTGAATGCAAACTTGGCACCCTTGAGCATTTCACCCCTCAAATATTTTTTAATTCAAGTATCTGATATTAAGATATGAAAAATTACATTCTTGCATCACTTTACAAATTTTATTATTTACTGCATTGAATATAACCATCACTTTGAAATCAGCTGCCAAGTTTTAAGATGCAACAGTTAATTTTTGAAATACAAACGTATCTACAATTAGCCTCTGCATGTGCTATACCTCACCGTGATGCATGGGTGTAACATTCTCTGTGAGAATGATGAATACAGCACAAATCCCCTTGGTTTCTTCAAGATACTGACTTACTCAAAATTTCAATTGTATTGATCTATCCGTGATTTTTTTTTTTTTTTTACACAGTTCTTTACACTGTTTTTATCTAAATCTTGAATTTTTATATTGATGTTGATCATCACTTTATTTGTTTGCATTACCATAGTTTAACACCCAATAGCCGATGTATTTTTTTGTGCTGGGGGAGGGGGTCGTTAAACATTTATTCATTCAAGTAGAGATACATGACATGGACCAAGCAGTTCACAGTGCCAACTTGCTGTGACAAATACATGAATTTTTTTAGTTTTTATCATTTTGTTGACCAAGACAATGTCTCAGAAAGACTTAATTCATCTGACATTAACATTTCTCATGGTAACGTGTCATATATTCACAAGATACAAAAGAGTTGTTGACAACAAATAGTACTTTCTTTAGAAAATTCAGCACCTAATGATCTTATGAAAGAAAGAAAGAAATGTTTTATTTAACACACTCAACACATTTTATTTACAGTTATATTGTGTCAGACAAAAGGTTAAGGACCACACATAGAGAGAGGAAACCCGCTGTTGCTACTTCATGGGCTACTCTTTTCGATTAGCAGCAAGGGATCTTTTATATGCACCATCCCACAGACAGGATAGCACATACCATGGCCTTTGATATACCAGTCGTGGTGCACTGGCAGTGGCGAGAAATAGCCCAATGAGCCCACCGATGGGGATCGATCCCAGACCGACCATGCATCGGGCGAGTGCTATACCACTGAGCTAGGTCCCGCCCCTAATGATCTTATGATGCAAACATTGTATTGACATATTGAACATCTTTGCATTCCTCCTCCTTATAACAATGTAAGACTGCTGCACTAATGACAGCTATAGAACACTATATGGTAACTTAGGTGATAACACACACTGTGCTTTCAAAAAGGGCATTTTTTACAAAGCCATTCAGAATTAGTTGCATGATTTCAGAGCTGCATTTTCTGATTTCAGTCCACATAGGCTATTGGTAAAAAAACCAGCAATGATCAATGGGAAAATTGCAAAGGAAATGAAAAGGTTGCATCTCATTTTCTGACCTGTTCCATTTTATACTGGCGTTGCTGCTATGATACAAAAGGGTTACGAAAGCAATTGTTAAACAAACAACAACGGGAGGCACCACAGCAGCAATGAGGTCTAATTAACAAGCTACACTCCATCTAATAAACTCCAAAACTATATTAGCTCTGTATCCTTTTTTCTTTCGGCCGACCGTTCAAAAATTGTGCCAAAATTCCTTCATACTGAAATTTGCACCTTTTCTCTTTGGCATAATTAATGCTCCATTCAAAATTCCATAGCCCCAATACTACCACCCTCGCCTGCTACCGATCTTGATCAGACTGCTGGTGTTCCCTTGCATCTGCCAGTGCAGGCGGTCCCTCCTACATCCCCCCAACTTTCTGTCTTATGCTACAACAGCTTGTTCTGAATGTGCACAGTAAACCCTATGACATGACATGACATTCATGACAATTGTTAAATGCTGGTATGGATAAATCATCTGAGTGCTAAGACTGAGTAGTGAGAACAAAAAGCATTTACATCACTTTCAAACAAACTATTCAATGTGGACCTCTGAAATAAAGCAAATGATTTGATGCAGATATATAACCTGATTATGGATGCATATGGTAAAGTTTATTTTGTGTGTATACATTGTTAGACCACCTGTCATTGGGTGTGTACATTCAAAATAGTTTTTTGGCAACAACCCTTTCTTTGACATTTGTATCCTTTAAATATATAGCTATTTTTGGTGGTATTATAAGTATAACTGGATACATAATTATTATAGTAGTAACTAATATTTTGATGAGCAAAGTTCATTGTTGCGGAGACAAATTGTCATGGTTAATGAAGCACATACTTATTACAGAAAGACAGAAAATAGGAATGATAATAAAACTCAATCCCAGTTCTTTCATTGCCTATTTGAATAAGGTTCGCAATACAGACTTGGGGCCTAATTCACAAAGGTCTTAGGCTCTGCTAGACAACAAAGCATCCTCTTTGCAAAGTATTTTAGCATTGCACTGAGAGATTGCAAAACTGCGACAGTTTAGTGAATTAGGCCCCTGGTCTATATGATGCAGTATTATTTTCCAGATTTTAACCAGCATTGTGATACTTTTTAATTTGACATTAACTAATAATGACCTCTAAAAGTGGAAAGTTCCATAACAAATATTCTTTATGGTTTTAAAGTACAATTATGCTGAGTTTTGTGTTTTAAAACTGCTTTTGTAGACAGTCAAAATTTGACCTTGATCTCTAAAACTGGGTGGTCCATATATGGTGCTTTGGGCCAATGTGTCACAATATTGCCCATATTTGGACCTAAACCATTCCACAATAATGAAGGGTTAAAGACTTCAATTTATAAATGAATGCATACTTCACATCAATTATTTATTACAGTAATGCATAATTATACAAACAGGTACATTGCCCTAGCAGGTACAAGACATATGATTATACCATATATTCTTAACCTATCTGATAACAGATCACATGTCTTAATTGTACTGTAGGGGGTAGATTATCAAATAACAATTGCCTGTCAGAACACAGAACATGTCTACACCAGTACAGAAATGAATAGGTGCCAACCAAGTGAAGCAAAACCAGACACCTTTTATAAACTGCCACCAGGCTATACTGTGTAGCTAACACTGTTAATAAAATATGAGCACTTACTTATATTCACAATTTATTAATGGCTTACATTTCCACATCTCGTATAGATTTTCTTTGTACACCTTTATGACAGCTTTTGTGAGAAATGTGCCAAATACTAAGTATCTTAATTTTATGATAAACCAGACCACTGTCAACTGGATCATCTTAAGAAGAATTGGGCCTAAAATGTCTTTAGATAAGTGTATTAAAACTGCGATTTAACCATCACATAAATGCTAGTTGTAGTGACATTACTTGCATCTTTTACAGATATGTATGGTGGCATAAATCTGCCATCAATATAGCAACATAATTTACCTCAGCATATCAACGGAACATGTAATTTCTTGCTTTATATTGATATAACCAATAACTTTCACGCCATTTTTGTCTGTATGTTTCAGAAATATATTATCATATTGACATTTTGTAATAAATGAGGTCTAATTAATGAGCTACTCTCGATTTACTAAGTTCAAAACTATACTAGCCGTTACCATTTCCATTTTGACAGACCCTTTAAAAACTGCGCCAAAATTCCTTCATACTGAAATGCGCACCTTTTCTCTTTGGCATATTAACCGCTCCATTCAAAATTTCATAGCCCCACCACCATCACCCCTGCCTGTTACCGATCTTGATCGGGCTGCTGGTGCTCTCTTACACCTGCCAGTGCGGGTGGTCCCTCCTTCCTCCCCCCCTCTCCGCAAGCTCTTGCGCCCATGATGGGCGTGCACTACAACAGCTTGTTCTAAATGTGCATGTTAAACCCTTTGATTGATGGATTGTAATAAATGGTTGCATGATTACATTATGACTACATATCGATGTAAACTTCAGAGTACTGGTATATAATATGTCATTCTGACACGAGGAGTCTACATGTACTAAAGCTGTTAATAACGTGTGTATTGTAATTTGTATTTTTCTTCAAAGGAACACACATATTTTGGCATAACCACAACATTTGGAAACCATATAAACAAATAATGTTTTGCAGATTTAATTTAAATCATTTTCAATATTTATAAGCAGATTATTGAAATGGATTTATGTCCGTTATACTGTAAATTGAGTATTATCATTAAATGGGCATTTCTTTATCAATAAACATTTAATAAATAAGCGGAAAAAACCCAAATGATTGTATTGTGGTATATTTCACTACTAAATATGTGACAATTTCTTATTCAGATACATGTATGATGTCTTTATAAATAAAACAATTCTATGTATCATGTCTTTATAAATAAAACAATTCTAAGTTCAAACAAACATTCAGTGGTTTACAAGTTAAAATATTTACCCATCAGTAGCCAAATTATTTTCATAAAAATGGGATACAAATTACATTGGCCAAATAATTTTAATGTAGCCACACAAAAAATACTGTAAATTTATGAATATGGCCTAAAATATACCTATCCAGGTTGAGTCATGAGTTGACATACACACCTGGTAACATCAGTTGAAAATTTTACTAAATAACTATTCTCCTACCTGTAATAAAATCCTGTACGAGATTTGCAACGGCAGAAAGAGTGTTCATATACCATTATTAGACATGACACAGCTACACGGTCATCTCGGTGATTTTTAAACATCGCCAGTCGTTCTAACAGAACAAAAATGCAATGTGGGTGAACCAGACACACCTGAATGATGTTCACCTCCAATGATCACCCGAAGCTCGATAATAGATGTTTTCTGTAAAATTTCAATCATTATACATGAAAGCCGCTCGCTGTACTGTATTCTCGCTTGAACAGACGCCGCACGAGAGCCACTAGTAGCCAGTGCATGCAGTAGGTTTTCCCAGACTCGCCCAGTTCACTCAATTATTTAATGTCCGATGGTTAATTGTAATGTTTTTTGTGTGCAGTAAATACTGTGATGCTTTGCAGGCAGCTGGTAGGACTTCCGGCGCATACTGTGTTGTGGTTGTCAAGGAAGATACCTTAGTGAAGACAACATATTTTACCGATGTTTCTTCATAGACATCATAGATATGAAACACATTCGGGTGTACCAGTGAAATCAATGTCTGTCAGTATATCTGGTTAATAATTAAGAATACAATGTCAAAGGCTAACACATTAAAAGATGCTGATTTGTTTACCTCACAGAAGAATAACGCATACAAAATAATATTCAACAAGTTTATTCTGAAAGATTTCCACGGGTTACTTCCCCCCAATTATATTGATACATGTACGAACAGGGAACCTCGCCCTAATCCAAAAACTAACCTGAACATTAATCCTAACCCTAAATCTACATGTTACTCCTAACCCTAAAATTAACCATAACCCTAAAATTAACCCTAACCCGAACAATAGAGGTTGGGGGTAACATTATATTTTATCCTTTATTCTCCCAGTTTATTGAATTAAACATATGTAGAGTTGATTTTCCTGTTATAAAACGTTATGTAAGTGAAACATTTTCATTCATCAGTTTTACAGGTTACATTTATTACATTAGAGTTAAAGGTTTTTTTTGTTTAATAACACCCACTAGAGTACATTCATTAACTGGCAGCTATTTGAATGTCAAACAATTGGTTATTATGAGACGTAGTTTTAAAAGAACGAACCATGTAAATAAATATACATTTAGACTGAAGGCTTTACCCAATGTAATTGTTTGTTTATACTTATTTTTGTGCTTATATAGCTGGTAGCTGGTGCTGGGATGCAAACCAGGCACCCATCAGCCTCAAGTCTGATAGCATAACCACTACACCACCGATGCTGGTAGCATGTGTCATACAACTATAATGCATTAAATATTGCTTTACTAAAGCAGTTAATTATAATACAAAATCCAATCTCAATCAAATAATGTGGCAAACAAAAACTAATTTCATATTAGTCTGTTTTCTACCAAGTAATATAACTGTAATATTCATGAATTTGCCTACATTAAATGTAATGTGATTAAGATTTGTAAATACATGTACAGAGTATTTGTACAGCAAAGCTGCAGGGGTGGTCTCATTTGCATATTTCAGGCATGGACAAGTAGTACTGCAAACTGTTATTTTAATGGTCATATAGCCAAAGATTTTAACGTGCAAATGTATTCAGAACAAGCTGTTGTAGCACATGCCTGTCATGGATGCAGGTCTCAACTTTTGCCAGTTCATTTCATTTCATTTCAACATATTTTTGTGCTTATATCCAATTAAGTTTCAAGCACGCTGTCCTGGGCACACATCTCAGCTATCTGGACTGTGTCCAGGACAGTGGATTAGTTGTTAGTTGGTTAGTGATTAATGAGAGAGAAGAGGGTGTAGTGGCCTCACACCTACCCATTGAGCCCTTAAGAACTCGCTCTGGGTTGGAGCCGATACCAGGCTGCAAACCCCGTACCTACCAGCCTGTAGTCCGATGGCTTAGCCACTATGCCACCGAGGCCGGTTTTTGCCAGTTCCTCCATCCAGGAAAGGAAAGGCCATTTTAAAATACTTCAGTGGGCTATTCTTTTATATGCACCATTGCACATACAGGATAGTACATACCAAGGACTTGTGGAGCACTGGCTGGAACGAAAAATAGCCCAATAGGTCCACCAACGGGAATCAATCAAAGACTGACTGTACATCAAGTGAATGCTTTACCACTGGCCTACATCCTGCCCCCCGGTCAGTGAAAGAGGAAACTGAGTAGTAAACCAATACTGGGATGAAAGCCAAATGTTTTTGGCAGGATTACATGAAGAAGAGGACCATAGTTCTTGATATTGAAAGTATATTTTTTAAAGTCCTTAAATACCTCTTGACAAACACACACAACTCAAAATGATTTACAGCAGGCTTGCATTATTTCTCCGACAGTACATGCAGATTAACCACACCTGGTTCCACATCCATGAATATGCATTTGTTAGATATTTAATTTCTAATCAAACTTCCAGTTCATTGTGCTCGGTCCATTATACCTGAACCTTGAAATAACATCAAATAAACCTGCTACCGGAAAGAGAAGAACATTACATTAGCAACTATGTATTGTCATTTTATATCACAAAGTGCAGCCTGTCTGTTGTTATAGTTACTAATAATTATTTAATCAACTTTGATCCATCTTTATGGCTGTTGTACATGCAATTCTTGAGCCAGGAAAACCATAAACTGCCAGTGGACTAGTAATCAAAAGAGGTAGGAAATAGTTTCTGAATTTACTTGATTCTAGCATTAAATCATATTAGTCACTTTCACAATCTAATAAGAAAAAAATAATAAATTGTACTGTACATGCTCAATGATCAAATTTGTATTTAATTTAAATGAAAGATATCTTTTTAGTTAAAACCTTATGTATATAAATATATATATATTATTTGACAATTTGACAGAGATAAATAGTTAAATTTCATGTATGTGTGTGTATATGCATATGCATATGTATCTATCTATCTATCTATTTATCTATATATCTATATATATATATATAGTCTAAACTGTAATGACCAATCAAGTGACCTGTCAAAAGTGGTCATTATGGACAGGTGGCTGTTATATACATGTAAATAAAACACATAGTAAGCTACTACTAAATTGGAATGCCTAAGTGTTAGCAGTTGCCTTAAAACTATAAAATGTTGGGAGGTCTAGACTGAAGAACTAAGTTTATATGTAGGAGGGTAGAGCAATCCTCCCCTCAAAAATATATTGAAAAAAACACCTTCTTGAGGTACGGGAGTTCAACCTGTGGTAACACCATATCTGAAGTAATTTTATTAGACACTGCCAATTAGAATTTAATGATCATCAACATTAAATAAAGTTGTTATTTTCTCACCTGTCATATGCCCACGAAGATGATCTCGACAAACAGTTCAATAGCTGTGAGGTCCCTAGTCTTAATGCAACAAGAACAGATCAAATGACCATCTCCTAAAAATCCCTCGGATATGCCCATCTGTTTACAAACTGACAATTCCGGATGTGACACCATGCCCCATGTGGTCAACATCCATAAATACCAGTCTTAAAATACTATCATTAGCCTTTGTACATGATAACAAATAAGCCCTGCTGTCGATCAGCTAGAAGTCAAGGGGACACTTTATATATAATAGTAAAATTAAGAATTTTCATTTATTGTCAGGTTACTGCTGATTGCAAACGACGTCTTCCCTGGCTTGATGGTCAACCCGTCAGAGATGTCAAGCACTATCGCCCAGTCATCTTCACTCTCTGTGGCATCCTGCTACTTGCCCAGCAAGCACTTCTAAATGAGCAATCTACACATTGAAAATCTGGGATGTGCAGTCAATGGAAATTCCTAGATAAAGACATTAAGTTGGACATTAAGACTTTTGATTTTTCTTGTAGGGAGACATATTGTGTTCATGGGTAGTAAGCACAGCATGGGGCTTGGGGTGTTGCTTTACTTGAAAACTGAAAGTGGACAGATACAGTGACAGACTCAAAAGGTAGGGCGAAGTCATAAACTGCATCCAACAAGCCATTGTGGTTCCTTCAGAGTTGTAACAGGGCATTCACAGGTTGTAAAGGTGAGAATGGAAGCCACCCTTTGACATATTTACTGTATACAAATGGTAGATAAAAACATTTTGATTACCTTTCTAGCTAGGAGTAACCTTGTGTAAGATGTCAGCCTTTATAGTCAATAGGTGCACATAAAAAAGACATTTCTTGAGTGATGTGTGATGGAGTGAGAGACGGCGGCAATAATAAAATGGTGGCTGTGTGAAAGATACAATGGAGGTGCCATATAACCTTTATCTAATATAAAACATTTTCCATCCCCATGAATTGAATGTTCTTTTTTTATAAAAAATACAGCTAGCCTTAAAATATGACCAAACTTTTAAAGAACACACACAGCTGTAAAAACATATAGTTAGTATGGACAAAAATTTAATCAAACAATAATAAAGCATAAAATACTGAAATAAGACCTGATAAATATCACATTTATAGCAAATAATAATTTCTGGAAACCAAATTATGTGCACTTAGTTTTAGATATTGCCAAAAACAAGTAATTTGTTTTTCAGAAAGATTATTTGCCAGTTTTTAATTAGTACTGTAATGTATAAATGTTTTAAAGATACGTTATGAGTTTGGTGCCATCATAAGATGTTCAGTTAATGAGGGTTTTTAATGACTAGATTTACACTTCAAATAAATGTCCTTGTTTAGAACATCAATGTGTCTATATCCAGTGTGTTTCTTAAAACTCTTTTTATTTCTTAATATATATATATTATAGTAGATACATGTACAAAGTGTTTGAGTTATAATTGTTTAGCTATACCAGTATAGTGAGAAGATCGCTCTCCACACTTAAAACATTAATCTGGCTTAGTTATATAAGTTTAGTTAAGCTGGTTTAAAGTGTAAGTGTGAAGGTAGATATATAAGTTGACATATACTTTTCTACTTTAATTTTATTTTGCTCTTATGAGCTTTTTTTGGGACTGGTCAAAGGCTGTGGTATGTGCTGTCCTGTCTGTGGGAAAGTGCATATAAAACATACCTTGCGAAGTCGGAGGTTGTGCCTATGACCGAGTAATTTTTGGCACGCCAAAAATTACCCACATCCACATCCATTTTAAGTGAATTTTATTTACATTTTCTCCAAGACCATAATGAACAAATTGTTTACCACATGGCCATAACTCGATGAAAGTGAGATTTCAGCAAATCCAATATGTTTATAAAAAAAACCCCATCTAATTAGGGTTTATAATACCACTTTTAGGTTCTTTATAAAGTACATCACTGATCTGTGATTATTAAACTTAATTTTAGCACAAATAATCAATATTGTAAATTAGTTTAATACTGGTGTTAACACCTGCCATTCCATCTGCCCTGGTAAAAAATAAAACCATTAACGAGTAATAACCTAAGTCAAAATTGCATTAATAGTTCTTCATCTTCCCTCGAGCAGAACACTTAATTCCTCATCTACATGTATTATCTATGGGAATAATTTGGACAAAATATTGCTTGTGTACACCTGTACAAGTGACAAAGTGACATCAAGAGGCAATCAAAAAGCAGTGAAGTGAAGCGGTTTCTACATTGCCTCGTCTGTTGTACAGTAAAACCGAGAGATGCTGGATTTTCATCACACTAAGTGTTACAAGCTCTTGCCCATCCTTATTAATTTGTCACTGCTAGGTCGTCAAACAATGAGAGATCATAATCATGGATATGAATGTTTTTGATCCATTCCACATTTCAAGCATTAAAGATGAGATGGATTTAAACAAATATTTAAATAATGATTTCCTTAATTTTAGATATAACCCATCTCGTTTTAATGATGGTTAACTAGATTAACTAACTTTTTAAAGTTTAATTTATAAAACATGAATGCACATTTAATAACTATTTTTACAAATATGTAACTGGAAAAAATAATCATGTTTGCAGGAGAAAATTATTTGCTGTATACAAACACATTCTCAAATGCAAAAATATGTTCTAAACATGCATAAGAATCAAAACAGAAACTTTTTTTTTTTTAAAGAGTTGGCAAACAACTTTTTAAATATTATATAAGCCAACTTTAATTGTTAAATTCCAAACGAAAAACTGGCAGAAAGTAGAACTTTCTTAAGTTAAATATAAAAACACTAATACAACAGTGGAAGTAAACCGACAATAGTAATAAAAGTATAGCTTTGTGCTATAAAATATGCTCTAGACTAATCCATGTCTTTAATACTGTACCTGGAATCAAAAGTGTGGTAACTCTTAATACTATACTTGGAATCCATAAAGTGATAAGTCATACTCTACTAATAATCAATAGTGTGATAAAACTTAATACTTCACTAATAATCAATAGTGTCATAAATAATACTCTACTAATAATCAGTAATACTCTACTAATAATCAATAGTGTAACAACTCTTCATACTGTACTAATAATCAATAGTGTGCTAACCCTTATCAACTCTGTGTATTATGTCTCACAAGTAACATTATCATTGTTTGATAAATGCAAGTCAAACAAGAGGCAAACAGCCTTCAAGTGTTGGACAGCTCAACAATCTTCCCAGTCATATGCAAGTCACACCCGTTAAAGAGCCCAAACCATGAGGAAATTAATTGCTATTTAATCCTGGGGGCACATTTTCTTCTAACAATCAACCACATTTCCACTAAATTATCACTAGTTACTCGAGATGAAAACTGATCTCAGCAAACCCATTGAAGAGGAAAATGAACAAACTGGAGAAGAAATGGAATATGATTTTTACATCCATGTTTGCGACACTTGTCACGGACTCAGGAAGTGCTGCATACCTGCCTAAGGTATCACTCATTATTACCTGTATTTACAAACTCTGACCCATGTCTGTTGGTTCAACGGAGAACAGATAGCGTTTCAGCACCCTGAATGAGCCCTGCCCATAGCATCACTTCAAACATTATTGGGAACCTGTCAAACATTTGGCAATGAGCTTTGGTCACTGGGGATGAAATTCAACACACAAAAGTTAACATGGAAATATGCCAGCTGCTGCCCTCCACAAATATTCTAGCTGAAATCCCATCAGTTGTACTGAAGGTGAAATGATCTGATCTTTCGCTTCAACAGACTGTCAAACTGGTCAGAAATATTTTGATTTTGGCCTGTGGATCTTGATGATGCTCACTGAGACCCTTCTTCTGGCAACTGCTTACAATCAACATAAAATTCTGTGGTCAGTTAATTAAATGTTAATTAGCATAACTAAAGTCTAAAATCAATGTTCCAAATTAGATATTAAATCAATGCAAATAGAAGCTGAGAAGATATTTTGAAACCACTTATAGAATCACCTACAGTTTGTATTCATAATCATAGAGAAAACTAGGACAAAATTTAGCCTAGTCTCCAGAAAGTTCATCTGAAATATTTGAACTTCCTCAGCAGACCTATTGGACTTTCTCCATCCCAACCAATGCTCCATGACTAGTATATTAAAGACTGTTGTATGTGCAATGTGGCCTGTGAAAAACTGCATATACCAAATCCCTTGCTGCTAATGGAAAAATATTGTGTGTTTCTTCGGAAAACACGTCAAAATTACAAAATATAAAACAATCAAATACAATAGCCAATGATTAATTAATTAATGTGTTCTAGTGGTGGATATACATTGTATAAACAAACTATAAAAAAATATTCAAAAACATTATGCATAACTACACGTATGCTTTCAACATTTAGACCCCGACATTACAACTTACTTTTGATATGTAATTCAAGTTGTTCCTGAACAATACCAGAATATATGAATGCAAATAGCCATTAGTCTGAAATAACATTAGATAACGACGCACTCAACACATTATAATTACGGTTATATCGGCGTCGGACATATGGTTATGTCGAGAAAAACCCCAGTGGTTAGCTGACGGGGATCGATCATAGACCGACCGCGCATCAGGTGGGCACTGTACCACTGAGCTATGCTGCCTGCTAACATTAGATACATTTTTAGAACTGCTATTTCATGGTGTCGAACATTATCATTTCAACATTTAGTTCAGACACATAGAAAACCTGATATCACATTAGCTACTTCTTCCAAAAGCAGCAAGGAATATTATATATGCATTTTTTTTTCTCCATAAACAGGAAAGTACATGCCATGGCACTTGATATACCAGTTATGAGGATGGATGGAACGTGAAAACAACTTCAAGTCCATTGAGGGCAATTGATGCTACAACCCACTGCACTTGAGGCCAGCATTCTACATCATAACCTCTGTATCATTTGAAGAAAGATAATACGAGTGTATTGGGTCATGTGTCTTACAAGCAACAAAAGCTTTTAGTTCATCAACCTTGTTAAAAGCTATATTTTACAGCAAGCCAAACAATATCGGTTTCTTACAAAAGATTAAATCATATCTTCTGCATCTAATCTAGATTGGTTATAATTATATTCTGGCCTGGAATATCAATTACAGTGTGTGTCAACAAAATGATGGAATTGTTACCCTCGCAGAGCTCTTTAGCTAAAAAAAATAAAAATAAAAATTTGTGTTGGAAGGATTTTAAATGATGAAGACCAATTATGTTTACCATTTTAGAAATCAGTAAATCTTGCTTAAGAATTCATCTGTAATATTTTCGGAACACACAATTACAAAAACAGTGTTGGTGAATATATGTTTTAAATTATTTAAGAAGGTACAGAAGTTTACACATACTGGACTGAATTTACAAAGCATGTTTTTCTTAAACACAAATGTTTAAGCATAGTAAATGTATGTAAATATATGTAGTTACACACATGCAAGTCTAAAACAGGCTTTGTAAACTTGGCCCAATGAGTTTTATTTTAACTGATTAAACTTTTAATGTTAATCTTGTTGATAAATGATGTGCTGTTTGTAGTATGTGTGTATAGGTTTTTCAAAAAGTATTAGCTTGGTATAAATCCAATGCCATTATCTTTAGCTTCAAGCCCTGAAAATGCAATATTTTTGTTATGACCCATTTATTAGTTGCTTCATGAAAAACGGCCTGTAAATATCAAAGTATTTCTTATTTTCCGCAAATGAAAATCACTAATAGCACTTATGAACATTAGAGGAACTTCAGCTTTATACATCAGTATTCCATTTCCAATCAAATCTCCTGTCATCAAAACATAATGACCTCAGTAGATGGTAAAGACTGCTTCATGGTTATTTTATAACACTGTAAAATGGTTATTTGTCAACAGATCACTATGATATATTCAGTATAAAAGGGAAAGTTAAATGGATCTTCCATTTTAACAATATACAATAATTATGAGGAGGATAAAACTGTTGTTTGAACTAAACTTGTTTTCATACGAATGTGATTCCTCACCATTAACACTGTATACTGCAGAGATAACTTTCAATTATTTTCATTAATATTCATGAAACCGATAACATGGTGTAAAAAACAAAGATCATTTAAATGATTAATACTAGTTACCAGATTTCAAAATAAGTATGTACAACATGTCATTAGTATTGTTACAGTTTTGCTTATAATGATGACCATGCAGTTGTTATTTTAGCTAAGTGGACTGCTATAAACAATGCTAATGCTAAATAAATGTTACAATTTTTTTTCTTCAAATTAACATATTTAAGTGTATTTAATTCAGCAATAAAACTTGCAATAAGATCTCCAAAATGTTAATATTTTGGGTACCGGTATAATGTTTTGATCCCACAAGTTATAAAATTCAGTAATATTTTGATAGCAAAGTTCAACTTGTAAGCAAAAACATGAACTAGCCTAAAATGAATAAAGTGTTGGTCCTATATTAAAACTAGCATCAATCTGTAGAGCCATGTATCTAACCTACATGAAGCAAACAGAAGCAATGATAATGAACTCATATTAGTAATACTCATCACTAACCAAAATCCATTCATATATACAAGTTCTAAACTTGAAAAATTTTTTCTACAAATTAAATTAAATTAAAATTAAAATATTCCAAACATGAAATGTACTCAAATATAACTGCAGTAAAAGAAAGAACATATAAATGAACACATAACCAAGTTAAACACAGCGAAGAACACTAATAATCATTATTTGCGAGTACAGTAATTAATTTGGCTGACATTATGTGCATGCTATACAAGCATGGGTCTCATCAACACCCATTTCCCTGCCTGGGAATGAAGCTTATCTCTCAGTTAATGTCTGCTAGTGATTGCTTTATTCTCAGACAATGGGTCAAACTGACGGAATCTTCAACAAATGCAGATAATGGGAGATAACCAAGGCCTGGTTCCCGGTCTTAAGGGGCAAACACTACAAGAAACAGATTACTGACGAAGGTTATCAATGAAAAATTGTCCAATTTATTTGACATTTTAGCTTTAGTCAAAGGTTATCTATGTTTATGGAGTTGGAAATGGTCTTGGTAGTTGTTTAATGTCATTAACAAAGAAGAATGATTTCCAATGAATATTAGCATTCTGAATACCTGAGCAATTCAACAATCTATGTAAATTTAAAATAACCTAAAAACATCACTATTCAACAAATATGAGCTGAACCAATTAGTATTTAATTATAATTTTACTTCATTTGTCCCATTTACATCTATTATACAGAGATTATCACATGAGCAGATGTTAGATACCATTTATTTTATAAGTTGTTTGAAAACTTCTAATGAGTGAAAATAAATTGCATACACCTTTTAAATTTTAAGACAAATAAATTGTATCTAACAGACATGAACATAGTACTTTATTTCTAACATGTCCCTAAAATTAGGTTTAAAATAAATTAAACATCATTTATAGTAGAAGTGCACCACAGAGAAAGCAGTTTCAAGTTAACTTATTCATCAAACAATCTGGGGTTGTTTGTTCAAACGTTAGTTAGCTTTACCATTGGTCAACAGAAATGTTCAAAACTAACGACTGAATCAATTGATGCAAATAACAGCCAATTTATGGTTGAAACTTGATTTAGAATAGTCAAAGGTATCCATACATAATCAAATCTAAAGTTTATTTTGGATTTGTTCAAAAATAATTAAAAGGAAAATATTGACTAACCCAGGGTTAATTTAACTCTGCTTTGAACAACCAGGCCCTGGTTAAACTCCGCTCCACTGGTCTAATTGTGGTCTAATTGTGGATTGGACAGCATGTCCACATTCAACCACTGAAAACCTTGCAGAATAATGCCAGTGATTTAAAAACAATTTTAAAACATTCAGAATTAAGCCAAATACATGCACATGTATACCGGTATATGAAATGCTTTGGCTGAACTACAAATTATGATGGAAACTTGTTTTTTGGATATAACATTTAAACTTAAGTCTGAAACAATAGCCATAAAATTATTTCTTCTATTACACAATCCAGAGTTTTCCCCAACATTAATTTATGTTGAAATAGGCATATGTATTTGCCTCTTGCTTGAGCCGCAATCATACTGAACTGAAGTGTATATGAACTATAGTCTTTAACAGTCGAAGACTGTCTATATAAATTTCACTTTACAGGTGTCAAAACATCAAGTAACGCTCTCCCATTTGGCAACAAATATTGCCTGAACGGGGAATGGGGGATGTGTTTCAACCTCTGATACCCTCCCCCTACACACAACCTGCCATATTTAATTTACAATTTTCTCAGTAGTAGATAATTCATTAATTTGTGAAGTACACCTAATGTTAATTTTTTATTTAAATTATAAAAAATTCAACAAATTAAAAAATTCAAAATTCTCTCTATAGTTTGTGAATACTGACCCAAAGAATCATAGTACCAAGTCTCAACTTTTTAATCACAACTTTAGGACTTTTAAATTTATATTTTTAAGACATTTTACAAAAATGTAAATTTTCAAAATACATATATCTCTAAATTTGTGGAAGGTGCTCCTGAGGATCATTTTAGAACAATTTAATCAACTGTAGAAGATGATAGACTTGAACTTGAAAAGTAGATAGACTGATGGTATAAGAAAAAGCTCTGTATGTGTATGATGGAAACTCAACATATTGTACATGTATATATTAATTAATATCAATTAAAAGAGTCTTATTCAAAGAGTAAACAAGTCAGACATACAGATGTTTACTGTATTATTACTGTTAAAGAATGAAATGATAAAGACAATGAGGCCACTGGCAGGAAGGTCAAGTCAATTTTCTACTGGGAGAAGCTGTCAGTCTTCACCAGAGTTTCTTTCATCTAAACTATTTTATGATACAAATTATAGACACATTAGCTATCCTGTAGCTCTCAGCTTGGTACGTAATAACAGGTTATCCCCAGGAGTCCAGGCCGTATTACCTCCCAACACAAGCCAAGCATCTAAATCGACCCCGCCCACACCCGACTGGGATCAGTGATCAGCTCTTCTGATAGGACTATCCATAACGAAAAGAGATAAATCAAGTGGAATAGCCACACGGAAGTCATTATCAGGGGTGATAATCTCGGCCAGGTAAATTAATCCGGTGATGTCCACCAGATCCAGCAGTGAGCAATCCATTCGACAGATGTGTTTGGTTTCAATGTAGAACATGGCCACAGACACACAGTGCCAACAAAGAAAACAACGGTGAATACCCATTTACTATTAAAATATTCGATAATTTAAATGAACAAGCATTTTGAGAGTACTGCTAAAGCAATACATGTCCCTTACTGGGCTCAACAAATTTTCATATTTCCTAAATTCAATGGCCATAACTGTCAAAATGGGTAAATCGCCATGAAAGTAAAACCTGATCTGTAATAGTAGATGATAAAACTATACACAAAATTTCAGCTTAATATGTCAAGGCATTGTGCAAAAGCATCCAAAATTGTTTTCCCTGTAATTCCTACATTTAAGTTCAAAGACCCCAACTCTTGTCAAAAATGCATAAATTGACATGAAAGAAAAAACAGTTCATGATAAAAACTATAAGCATTAAAACAAAAACAAAATCCACTCTTTCATGACCATGCAGGTACTAACTGTATTGCTAAATAAAATAAAAACTCCACTTTATGCCTAATAACATCTCTAACTTGTGAATAAAACAATGCCTACATTGATGAACATGACTGCTATGGTGGTGGTTGGGCAAATGTCATCATGAGAGAAACAAGGTCTGGCATCTGTTACAGAAATAAAACACTGGACCTCACGTTCTACCACTGCAGATGCTTTAGGTCCTGGTTACATCCTCAGACATGTCCAGTACATATTCACATCATACTAGGGTTGATAACGGTTACTGTCAACAGGAAACCATAGTGCATATAGAGTGGCCTGCTTGGTCTCCAGACCTGAGTCCTATTGAACTTGTGTGGCACATACCAGATATTACAGGTAGTCATTTCACACAGGATCTAGGAATGGCACTTTAATTGAATGAATGAATGAATGAATATATGAATGTTTAATGACACCCCAGCACAAATGTGCTACTTTTTGACAAATCAGGATGTCTTTCAACACAGACCACCTGCTTTCTTTTGACTAAAGACTGTCATGTTTATAGACTATAAATGAAATAAAAGAGGTCAATGATTGCATTTCATTCTATAAAAATGATTTTCTTTTGTAAATAATGTCAGTTTAAATTGATGCAAGAAGAAAAGCAAAACTTTTTTTTTTTTTTATGTTTTATGTGCAATTTACAAATCAATAGGCTCAGCAATTTATAACTTCTAGTAAATTTCATTGTATTAAAAAGGCATTCCCTGTGGAATGAACTACAGCAATTTATATGAAATGTTATTATATGGTTATCATGTATGCTAATTATGCTAATTATACTAAATTTTGACTCCTAACATATTCTTGTTGACTTCTTAATAATTAACATTTATTTATTTTACTTTTTAGTATAATTTCCACCTGCACCCCACTAACACTGTTTATTAGAATTAGTGCGAGTTTAGGGTTAGGGTTTTGCATAATCAATACTTTTTTAAACAAGCACTAATGTTTATATTTTGAAATATTAAGATGTTTTAACCTTTCAGAGAACCAATTAATTTCTGGGTGGGTCAAAGTTCGAGGCACACAGAACTTTTGATAGAGAAGTTAACATCATAAGTCCTGTGATTGGTAATAAATGTGTGTTGGTTGTAAAAAAAAAAAAAAAGTTTCATATGGGCTAAAAATATATGCTATTATATTTGATCTAGTACCACTGTGTGAAATGTCCCAAATACACAGTATTGCAAAGCTAGGAGGACTTGTTGATAGGGCTGATAGGGCAAGAAGGGCACAGTTTCATCTTGTTTCGTGTGAAATGTCCACTACAATTATATCTGTAATGTGCATTATTCCCATGCATGAAAATCTATAGCATTTTATAAGTTCTGAGTCGGAAAAATATATTCCTGTCGCATTGCTCATTGTTAACTCCACTAACTGCAATATTCTATGTGCCATCTTGACTGCACCACATAACACAAACAGGTGACTTAGCAGCTTGCTAATGAGTTAGAGGTATTCCCAATAGACTAGATTTAGCAAGCAACTTAGAAGCTTGCTACCATTAGAAGGGTTTTATGAATAACACTTAGCAACGAACTGGAGTTAGAAGCCAGGGCCTAATTCACTCGACTCTCACAACTTTTATGATCTCACAGTGCAGTGCTAAGAGACTTGTAGAGAGGATGTTTATTGTCTAGCAGAGCCTAAGAAACCTTTGTGAATTAGACCCCTGTTTAGCAAGAAACTAGGCTTAGCCCTTGATATTTATGGGTCATAGTTTGGTTGATATATTGCATATAGTGTTTTTAAGCACAAACGTTAACATGGTCGCCTATGGGATTTTATTTGGTATAGTCCAACCTGTACGATGATGCCAGGATACGGCACTGGCAGAACAGAGCAACACTGGCTGTCAAGCTTTGGTGTTCCAAAGAAGACTTGACAGAAACAGCGATTTTTATCACCACAACCGGATTCCAAACCTAAATAATGATCATCTATAGCTTGAACACATAAGAAGTTGGACAAATCAACGCATCCACCGAAACCAGTCCCTCAACGAAAACAAGGCAACGAGTGATAATACACTTTCTTGGGCAATTAAATAAATAATAATGATCTGTGATAATATGTCTATAAAATACGTAGTTGTGTAACTTTATTGTTGATAAAAAATTATGAATTGTGAACGAAAACTTCACAAATGAACAAGCAGACAACAAATCTGATGACGCGAACCGTGCAAGAGAAATCAAACCTCACATGCGGTATTATGACATTGACGATATATTCGCGTCAAACCGACAACAAACAAGTTTTACCAGTGTTCATATTGTACGTAAGTTAATTATGAGAAACTATATCAAACTAACTGTATAAAAATTACTTGAATCAATGCAACTATTAGCTTACCTTACTCTTAGAATGGTGAAGAAGTGACAGGAACGAGCAATAAATAAACTGCACGTGCTTGGTCGGTTTTGCGCGTGCTTAACACGGTCACGTGTCTTATTCTTTTGAGTCATCGAAAATTAACCTGTGGAATGAAATTTAATAATGGTATTTTTTGGAAATTGTGGTTATTTATGTGCTTCAGAAAGAAGAAAGAAATTATTTATTTAACGACGCACTCAACACATTTTATTTACGGTTATATGACGTCAGACATATGGTTAAGGACCACACATATTTTGAGAGGAAACCCGCTGTCGTCACTTCATGGGCTACTCTTTCCGATTAGCAGCAAGGGATCTTTTATTTGCGCTTCCCACAGGCAGGATAGCACAAACCATGGCCTTTGTTGAACCAGTTATGGATCACTGGTCGGTGCAAATGGTTTACACCTACCCATTGAGTCTTGCGGAGCACTCACTAAGGATTTGGAGTCGGTATCTGGATTAAAAATCCCATACCTCGACTGGGATCCGAACCCAATACCTACCAGCCTATAGACCGATGGCCTAACCATGACGCCATCGAAGCCAGTTTATGTGCTTCAGATGCGAATTCAGTTCAATCCACTGAGGTGCAGACGCGTGTGCAGGGGTGGGGTTTGTGGGTCGAACCCCCACCCACGGCTCAAGCACATTTTCTCCTTTTTATTTACTTCCCTGCTCAAGCAAAATTTCTGGTTGTTTTTATTAAATATATTTTCCGGGGAAGCATATTTCGACTCCCTCCCCTCATAAATATTGCCAGCCACAGTCTTGAGCCTCCGCTCCCTGCTAAAATCCCTTTCTCACGCGCCTTAGATTGTGCTTCTAGGATTCAGCTCCTCTCTCGAACTTGGTGCTTCAAAGTCATGTGTTTAAAGCAGACACATAATATGGGGGAATTAAAGGGAAAAGGGCACATGGACCAACTCGTGAAAATGGCAATCCAGTGAATTATTATTATTATTAAAGCCAGAAAAAAGAGGAATTTGAATATATTTAGGGGGAACGGGTCTTCTACGTCCTCCCACGGCCCCATCTCTGATGTAGCCTAACGTATGAATATAGGGTTTAAAAACTTAGTTTGCTTTATTTAACGACACCACTAGAGCATACTGGCTGTTGGATATCAAACATTTGATTATTCTGACACCCATTTTTGGCATTACATGCTAGAACTAATGACAGCTAGCACTAGCAGAAGTTTAATAGACTATATCTATAATTCGTTTACTATTTAACGTTTACTATTAAATTATTGTTAAAAGAAATACAGCTTCAGAATTGTCCATCTCACCATCGGCCTACCCAATATTTGGTAGCGCTTTGTAGCTTGTCTGTGTTGCTCGAAGTACTTGAACCCACACGGTAGATCATTTCTCTAGTTGAATGGCCCCTATCCCACCCCAGCCAGTGCCTGCAACTGGTATATCAAAGGCCGTGGGGTCCACAGAAAAGGCTATCTTTACGACATTCAAAACATACATTAAAGAATGTTTTGCTTAACGACATCACTAGAGAACATTGATTTATTAATCGTCGACTATTGGATGTCAAACATTTGTTAATTCAGACATAGTTTTAAAAAGGAAATCCGCTACATTTTTCCATCAGTAGCAAGGGATCTTTTATATGACTTTTCCACAGACAGGATAGCATATACCACAGCCTTTGATATACCAGTCGTGGTGCACTGGCTAAACACGCATTATGTAACATCAATATTGCATGTAAAGTCGCATCAATGTAAACCTTTTTCAGGGGCATAGCATGATCTGGGTCTAGGGGTTCGAATAGTTTGTTTTGCATCACCAGAAACTCCATGTGTATAAATCTGTATGTTTTAGTTCTGAAAGGACCGGCCTTGGTGGTGTCGTGGTTAGGCCATCGGTATATAGGTACTGGATTCGGATCCCAGTCGAGACATGGGATTTTTAATCCAGATACCAACTCCAAACCCTGAGTGAGTGCTCCGCAAGGCTCAGTGGGTAGATGTAAACCACTTGCACCGATCAGTGATCCATAACTGGTTCAACAAAAGCCATGGTTTGTGCCATCCTGCCTGTGGGAAGCGCAAATAAAACTTCTTCTTGAGTAGAAATTCAAATCCGGGCAAAAATGATACAGATGTAGCAAATGTAAATAATTCCGGTTTATAGAGGGACCGGATTTGAAAGGTTTCACTGTATATATACTAGCGGAAAAAAAGTTCCTGTGCATTACTAAAAGTGGTGTGATTTTCTTATTTGTAATTAAATCAACACAATTATTTCACACATTATTTATTTGCCATTTACGCACAATACCAAATCCAGAAGAAAAAACGTCTGGCATTGTTGTTACCAATCTCTGGGTCATAAAGAGGGGTGGCGTCGAAAGTGAGTTCACAATGTCAATACCGTGTATGGCCAGGAAGTCGGTCACTACACGTGCGACGTGAGGGTGAGCGTTGTCTTGCTGCAACATGACGACGCCACGTTGACCTTGAAGGAATGGGCGTACATGCGGTCTTATGATCTCATCCCTGTAGCGTACGGCAGTCAGATTTCCAGCTACATTCACCATCTGCGTCCTCCCGTGTGATGTGATGCCTCCTCACACCATGACGCTCCCGCCGCCGAAACCGTCACGCTGCACAACGCAAGCGTCAGCGTAGCGTTCGTTAAGACGTCTGTAGACTTGATTTCGACCATCACTACTGTCCAAATGGAATCTGGACTCATCGGTGAATAGCACACCTGACCAGTCGCGACGGGTGAATCTTAAGTGCCGTCTACTCCATGCTAGACGCTCATTTCGGTGACGTCGTAGAAGAATAAGACGTATTGCTGGGCATCGCGGCCTGATGTTGTGCTCCAAAAAACAGTTGCGAACTATCCTGGCACTGATTGCTCTCAACCCAGGGATGGTTCTGGCTGTCAAAGTTGCCGCCCGAAATCGATTCAGAAGATGTGTTACCCGAATATGGTTGTCCTGTGCTTGTGACGTCACAAGCGGGCGACCTGAACGTGGTCTGTCTCTGGTGTTACCTTGCTGTTGGTAACGTCGCCACAAATTCTGTATCGTGTTTCGATGCACGCCAAAACGTCTTGCGACCTCGTTATGTGCAATTCCAGTTTCGAGCATCCCGACCGCGCGGTGACATTCAAATTCAGATAGGCGTGGCACGGCGTAAAAGCCGTTTAAAATTAATCAGAGTTGTTTTTCTAGACAGTGGTTTAGGCCTATACCGTTTTCCGTTGCAAAATTAACAAGGACATGTGCACCTGTACCACGTGATCAGCAAATCTGGTTACGAGTCTTGCACGTACGGCATACGAGCAACACGTGCGATTGCAATATCGAGGATAAAGATTTGAACATAATGGTTGGGCACATGTCTCCTGAACATGTTATTATTTTACAACTTGCGATTATGATTTTATTCAACTTTTTACCATGCACAGGAACCTTTTCCCGCTAGTATATAAGTTCGGTGCCAGTCTTACTTCATGTCGCCTTGCAAATAATTGACAACATCACACATATGCGTTATACGAGTATACGATTAACGATGGTGCATTGGAGCATGTACCTGTTTTGCTTCAACTTACTTGAAACAATGACTATTGTAACTGGCTAATACATGGGCAGAAAAAAAGTGGTTGTTACCTTTATTTTTGCTCATAAACTAATGGCTGATGGCCCCATTGAACAGGTGTATGTTATATACAAGTAACATAAAGAAGGAAATGCATTGGACGAGATTTATGGTGGCCGTTAGAACCGTCTCGACTGTGTGTGTGTGTGTGTGTGTGTGTGTGTGTGTGTGTGTGTTTATATCTATCTATCTATCTATCTATCTATCTGTATT
>JAECMU010266632.1:0-11029 GCA_016106625.1 Dracogyra subfuscus | reverse complement strand
TCGATGTTATTGTGCACTGGCTGGAATGAAATACAGCCCAATGTGCCCATGATGGCAATCGACCTTAGATACCAATAGCATTTATTTTACCTTTTATAATAGATTGAGATAAGATACATGTAGCTGATTGGGGGTTTTTGGGGGTTGTGTGCGTGTGTATGGGGGCATTATTTAGGTTCGTTTTTTCATTAGACTTTCACAAATATATTTATTTCATCTAATACTATGGTAAAGAGAATTTATGTCCAAAGTGAAATGATTGTCAGGTTATTGAGGTTATTCTGTTGCAAAACCTTTCTACTAAATGGATGGTGTCACTTACTTGATGTTGCAGGGTTTAAATTGGACTATTAAATTACATACTTGCAAAACAACTTTGTGCAGTGTTTCTGTAGCAATAGGATCCGTTTGGGGTTTGAACAAGACGTATTACATATATTTAAAAAAAAGCCTTGTTCCAAATTAAATGTCTTACTTACCATAAACTGGTTTAATATATTATTTAAAACAAATATTAATACTACTTATATTTTACCTTCCAGCAAGAAAATCACTCTTTTAAGTGGCAGAACGTAGTATTGGGTTATATCCCATTCCAGCCAGTGTTCCACAACTGGGAAAACAAAGGCTGTGTATGTACTATCCTGTGTGCGTATAAAAAAGACCTTGCTGCAGGGCCGTACCCTGACCAAAATCCAGGGGGGGGGGCACTAAATTTTATAAATAATTTTTAACATACTATAAAGATTAAACCTCGACCTTTTCAGGGCCATATGACATACAAAATACAGGGAATTAAACACTATACAAATTAAACCCTGACATTTCTATGCTATTACTGGAGATATATTAACAAAATAAAAATAAAAAAAGGACGAGATTCTCAGGGGGGGCAGCTGCCCACCCGGAGGGTACGGCCCTGTGCTGCTAATTGGAAAGAGTAACACATTACTTGGTGGTAGCAGGTTTCCTCTCATATCCTGCCTGGTCCTTAACCATAAAATCAGTTAAAATGTGTTCAGCATGTTAATAACTAAAACATGACTTCCTTCCTACTGTAATGGACTGTCGAAATGTTGAGGTATATACAGATTACAGAGTGCCAGAAGTCATCCAAGCTATCACTGTCACTAAACAGGACTTGATGGATATGATGTGGATTACACATATGCAAATTTAAACACAGTCCAATGTACTATAGAACAAAAAACACTACTTCACAGAATCTAGAGTAGTATTTATTTTATACAATTTTTGTATGTACAATTATGTTGTACCACAAATGTAATTCATTATGTGTATTTCAATATGGAACAACAGCTTCCACAAAGGACAACACACAGGAGAGGTTAACAAGTAGAATTATCACAGTGGACATCCACACATAAATAAACAAATGCACTCAAGCTGATATTTTAGCACACACACTTTAGCAACATAACCAGAATTCATTTGGCTGCCTTCATCACATGGTTAATACATATTGTATGTCAAATTAAAATTACAATTATACCACTTATGCACAAAAGAACCATTTCTGGAGTACATAAACAAAATCTTCAACATATAACTACATAGTAAAGGTTGCTTATTAATTTTGATATTTATGCTATTCTGATATCTATGCTTAAATAACACAGTATTTTAAAAAAGAAAAAAAAAAGAAAAAAAAAAGGTACATTTCAGATACTCAGGCTTTAAAGATTAGTTACACAAATCATTTGCACATGTACACATTAAGACATGCCATTATGCATTAAAAAAAATTGATGATACATTGTTTTAAACACAGGCAGTAAAACATTTTCAGTCATAGGGCATCAATAGACCTGTGGCATGGTAGGGTTTCCTGTTAACTTAGTAAAAGGAATAAAAGTACCTCAACAAGCACCACAAATACCAATATAAGAATTCCAAAAATGAAAACATGGAGACAGCAGAAGGGTTTTTTTTTTTCAAGTACCCATCACCAGTAGAAATAAAAATAAACATGTGATCATTTTTGGAATCTAAAAATATGTCACATCATATGTAACATGGGCTTATTATTTCCATTTAATGATATTGTTTGTTTATATTATTGTGGGATTAAATTTGAATTTCTTTTTTTCTTTCCTTATTTTGTGGTAATATGCATACAAAAATTATATTACCAAAAATTAATAATAAATGCTTGCTAAAATAATAAATCAACTGCTTCTGCTTTGAAAGCCAAAAATAAGTAAACTTATAACAGATTAATACATTTTAAAAATATAACCAGATTAATCATTAATCTCCATTTTTAAATATTGTTTGTAAAACAAATTTCAACAAAAATGCAGTTAAACAAAAGTACATGTGCCTATTTGTCTCCCAAATTCCAAACAAAACTAAATGCAAGATTTCAAATTTTAAAATTATGTCTAACAAGAACATAATAATATATTAACTAAAATGTAAACATAAAATGTGGTCTATACTGAAGTATATATAAACTTACAAACATGATTTTGATTATAAAATTCTTAAAAACTTTTTCTGAAATAGTGAAAACCATTTCTGTTACTGATGAATTTCACAGAAAATGGTAAGACATTAAAGATTTCAGTAACTAGAAGGTGCTTTACACCATACACCCAAACATGAATTATTCATCCCATTGAGCTCTAATCTCCCAAACTTTTCTAGCCAGACTTAGGAAGACAAATAACTGGTACTATAACACTAATTTCAAGCATTAAGTTATGAAATGACTAATTTAAATGGTTAAATATACTACATATAAATATATGCTTTCATTTTACTAGTTCGCTTAACATGGACGCAACTAAGTAAATTAACAAATATTCTAATACACAATTGCATGTATATTTACAAGGGACAATATCTCAAAATCTTATGTAACTGAAAGTTGGTTTTGTGTGGGTTTCACCTAAGTAACTGATTGTTCCGTTACATGATTTATATTTGCATAACCAGCAAGCAGCATGTGTACTACTACTCAGTATTACATTGACATTCCATTCCAAATGTATGTTAAACAAATTGATTTTGTAAATAATATTTAAGTTTCCAAAATCAAGTGTTAAAACTTGGAAACATGTGAAATAATGTGCACTGCATTACAGAATATAGCTTCTATAATGAATCAGTTTCAAAATTAAACTTCAAATTATGCACAAGCATATATACCATGAGTATTTATTCCAAACAAATGTCTCAAGTAATTATTCTATTTAAAAAACCCTAAACAAAACAATTCCTGCCATAGTAACTTATGGATTACATATCAACAATATCCCAATTACAAATTATGAACAGAGTAAGAATCAACAATATCCCAGGCCTTAAGAATTTGTTTCCCACAGCAATTTGAAAATAAAAAATGGTAATGAAAAAAAAAAAAATTCTGAATGTATTCATATTTATATACACCAGCAGATAAGGTACACATGTGTATACATTTTGCCATTGTTGAGGAGCTTTACCAATGACACAAAAGTGCCGTCGGTGATCCTTCAGACATAAGGAAATTTATATCTTAATGACAGCAATGGCTGTCAATGCCGTGGTTAAGTTCGAGCCCTGTTATCTCAATTACAAATTATGAATAGAGTACATAACAATATCCCAATTATATGTTTCCAGTGTGCTTTGGTAAAGTTTATATAATGGAATAATCATTTGCATTTATCTGGAAAACAAAAACCATTTTGAAAATAATACAGCATTTGAAATAAGCGAAAATCGGTTCAGGGTTATCCAATGGACAAGTGAAAATCTTCAGTAGTCTTCTTTCAAGCAATCAACAAACAAAAAACAAAAAAAAACATTTAAAAAATCCATCAAAATAACAGCATAACCTAGGCTGGAAATTGACAGGCATCAAAATGCACATACTTTGTGATAATCAACTTCACAATCAGCTTTTGCTTTTCATCTTTTTTTTATATACAGTATGGTATTCCAGATACTAGTATATAGAGAATTCCAAATTGTCCATGATAATATTGATCTTATCCACATTTCTCTCATGTCTTCTAGTGGTGTTAACAAGTTGTATTGGAAGTCTAATTTCTAAAACTGCTTCTCACTTCCTAGCATGTGCTTAACTAAGACAGCAATGTAAGGCACATTATGAGATAGTACAGTAATACTATGTGCAATGAATAACAAGTCAATGAAAATAAATAGGATACTGTAAAACAGTTGTGTGCAACAGTGCCATTATTCAAGTATTCACTGGTATGGTGATTTTAAGAATATATCTATATAATCTAATACTGTAATTTCTCCTGATTGTATTTTCTGTGACCGCCTGCAGGGAACATTTTGTTCAGTATTATGTCATGAAATTGAAACGCAACTTTCACAGATAATATGAAAACATTAAACAGCAGTTGCCAATCAATTTTCACTAGACTAGAAATATTACTAATGAAGATTTTGAAAACAAAATGTTCCGTCCTATGTAAATTCATGTGGGAATGTGCAAAGATAAAAAGTATCAGGGCTTCTATTATGGTAGCCTTACTCCCATGGCTAGTGATATTCAATGCTGGGCTAGTAAATAACTACTATTGTCATGGCCGATATTCAGTTTAAACAATTTGTCAAATGTAGTTAAATAGAAATATCCTGGCCCCAGCCTTAGTGTTTTTAAGCTCTATCTCACTCTTTAGGTCACATATCTCATTATTACTAATATTTAGTAAAAATATATTAACTTAAAAGTACCGGTAGGGCTTGTGAATGTTTAATTGTGGATATAGTACCTTTTTCAGATCACTGATCCCATGGCTAGTGGATGTTATAACAAATTGTAGAAGCCCTGAAGTATGCACCATGCGATGAACTATTATTGAGCAATATTTGCCAATTTATTTCATCCTGAAGGGGTTAATATACCAATACCTTTTACAGAATGAGCCAGATATCTTCTTTTAAATTTACCAAAGTATTACTTGGCAACTTAGGTGAGATCATGCTGACATTAATAATTAATGTTGAAATCATTAAAAACAAAACACAAAATTAACAACTAACAAAATAAAATATTAACCCAGTTTTTAAAATAACTTAAAACAAAACTAACCCCATTCAAAACAAACATCAAATGAATAAATAAATGTATAAAATACATCAACCTGAATTAAAGACAACTGCGTGCCTTTTTTCAATAAAGCACCATATTATTCAAGCCCAAAATACTTTGGCCATGTAGACTGGTTTCAACTGACAACTAATACATGAATACCTAGTATTCATAACACTGGCTTTTAGTATTATGTCAATAAATCACACTGTAACCTTTACAACAAGTGCTTATAGCATACCATATATTATAATTCTATATACAATGACTTTCAATTTTTACAAGCACCAAAATAAACTGGCTACATAAGACTAAAAAATATGTAAATAAAGGGCTGATAAAGTAATTATGTCAAATCCAAACTAAAATTAAAAAACAAAATGTTCTTATAAAATGTACATATTGACCATTGTACAGCTAAACTAAAGCATAACTATTATAAAACATTTACATCAACCATAGACAACTTTCTAATGGCATTCTTAGGATTCTGAGTTACTTTGGAATACACAAAATTGTTGCTTGGAATTGTTGATACACATGAGATCATAGAACTCGAATAAGAAGCTATTGGTTGCTCCATGGGAATGGTGAGCTGAAGGTGTGACTGTGATTTAAGCAGTGATGGTGACACAAGTTCTGATGAATTTATCATGATGGGCGACATGGATGCCAAACTTGTTGGACTGACTTTGCTCTGTGATTGTAGAGGTGCAGACGATAGAGATGTGGTTGAAGATGGAAATGAAAAGATGGTCGGACTGGATTGCAATTCTTTTGGTGTCAGAGGTGGGCTAAATGCTACTGGCATCATCACATTGAATAGCTTTCCATTGGGCGTCAGTGGCATTCTCTGAATAACATGCTGGGTCTGTGCTGCTGAGGCCTGATGTTGGTTTTGGTGACTGGGTGAAAAAATAACCTTAGTAGTGGATTTGTCCCGAGCACCAGGCATCAACACACGGTAAACTGATGCTGCTTTGTTTGGCAACTGGACAGACACTTTTTGCAATATTGGCTGCTTTGCTATGTGAGAAGTTACATCCTGTTTGGGAGATTCCATGAAAGTGGTCATAAGGGGAGTTGTTAAATCAAATTCCGATTCTATAACTTTTTTTAATGGGTCCACTGGTGTGTCTTTAGATGAAACATTGCCAGACACATTAGAAACTTCAGGAGTAAAATGTAGAACCCTCAAACCTTTGATTCCATTTGGTTTTTGCCTAATGCCATTGGCAGTATTTGTCAGCATGCTTTCACTATCTGGAGTTGCAGCGAAACTTTCCTCAGACGATTCTCGTTCAGATGAAGATGGTGGTGTTGGTATATCAACTCTAATTTTCTTCTCTGGCACCACACCTTGTTCCGTGTAACACCTGTTGAATCTCTTCATTTCCCTGATTTGATCAAAAGCAGTCGGTTGAGGAGTAGTTTCATTGGCTGCAGCCAGTGTACATTCAGGTGATGCTGCTCTCCCTTCATCTGCGGTATTTTGTGACCTAGGTATCAGCACTTCAGGAGAAGATTGTGTTGCTGCGTCAACTAAGTTGTCTTTTTTGGCTAAAACGGGGTTCTGCAAAGATTTTAATACAGCATCAATTTGTTTCTTGGTCAACGGGATCATGGTTGGTTGTTTTCCGTTGGTAGTATTATTGCCACCAGCTGTTGATTTAACCACCAGTGTGTCCGTTTTATGTTTTATTCCATCAGCTGTTTTCTGGATTATGTGTACGGGCAATTTATGTACAACACATGGATTCCCCTCATTCTCATGGATCAGAGTCAACTGAGAATTTTGTCCCATTATAAGATATGGCTTCCACGCTGCATTCAACCGTGTTACCTTGGGAACTGATGAAGCCTCCTTTTCCTGAGTTTCAGGCACATCATCTTCCATCATATCTGTCAAGAAAACAAAATCAGTATGTTTTAATTTGGTCTTAAAAAACTCCAGAAAATAAGTATCTTTAATGGAACATGAACAGAACTTGGTATGGCTTTTAAAATATTTACCATATATCTACACGACAGATGTACTTGGAAAATATTTCCAAAAAGGGAGTACAAAAGTTTCACAAAACGTCAGTTCCCAGTTTGCTATTGTAGCACGTCTCCAGCTAATAGAGCCTGTTAAACTAATATTACATATTAAAATCAGTGTATACTAGTACACATGGTTCTAGTGTTTGTAGTAAAAAAACTAAACAAAAAGAACCTAGATTTTATTTGTCAATAATATTTTAGATAAGAAACATGAGGTATAAAGTTTAAGCTACTACAAACATTAGAAAGAAATGAGACACATTCACAGACCAGATCTCGTTTTATGAAGCAATCTTAGTGCTAATATTACCAAAGACGTATAACTAATAAATGCACTTAAGGTAATCTTCACTGATCGCTTCATAAAACGAGACCCTGGCTTCTGAGAATTGAAAATTAGTGTAAATAATTTATAGGTTACATAAAACCAAATTCACGTTAACCATTTTATTTTTGTATAACCTACAATAATCATGTAAATGAAGTCCTAAATTTAATGTATGAATGAAAATGGGTTAGAAAAAACTAGACTTCTGCGATTGAGTGTTAAAGAAACTATGATAGTCCTGGGCACAAACTAGATGACAGCACAGATGGCAATTGTCATTATTGAGATATAAATTGCCATAAGTAGAGAGAATTACCAATGGCACTTTGTGCCATCTGTAAAATTCCTGAACCATGGCAAACTATATACACTTAGTGTACATGTTCACATTTGAAATATGTCTACATACAGCTAAATAGCCTTTCAGTCATATTTATTTTCTGCAAATGTCACTTTAAAATTGCCATTGATAGGTGGTTTCACCCTTGAAAATTATTTTAAAAATTGCTGTGGAAGACCAATTCTTAAGTTTGAGCCTTGTAGTCTCAATTTTCAGTGGTGTGCAGATACAAATATTCTAAAGCAATTGCAGGACTCAAATTCAAACTTAACAACAGCACCTATGGCAATTGCAGTCGTTGAGATATAAATTGTTATAGGTCGGGAGCATCATTGATGGCACAAAAGCTGGTAAAGGTCCTTAATGATGGCAAAATGTTCACACCTCGTGTACATATTCTGCCAGTTCATTTAAAATACAGGGGTTTCCCCAGGGCCATTAGCTGTAGTGGCCCAACACGTCTTGGTCTGTACTGTTAGCGCTTTGACGTCGTGGAAGGGCCTTATATCAGTTGCTGCTATGCCTTGATTTGAAGTGCTTTAGAAAACCAATAATCATAAGTACGAACGTGGCAGTAGACTACTTGCAAACAATTTGTGTACCAATATATCAAACACACCTAATCTGATGCTAAAAATGTAAGTGCCTTTAACCTTCCGACTACTGTAGATGAGATATCTTGCCCAGTGTTTCTCCAGTCAACATACTGTACACTGTATACAGTGCAATCCCCAATTCATATTGCATACTCACCTGAAACACTTTATTAACAGGAAATGGAAGACAACTCCGTTTCCTGTATCTTTGAATTTTCAATGGAGTTGAAAAAGTGATTTTCAGCAAGTATTTTCACTTGACAACAATGACTACACATAATATAGATGATCTTGAAATTAAAGCTATATTTACCATCAAAATTGAGTTTTTGAACTGGACTGGATGGTTCTGATGAGCATCCATAGAGCTTTGATCTCTCACTCTCAGCCACTTGACAAATTTGTTCAAAAGATGCATGACGAGAAAATTTGTGAGTCAATGTAGTGTCTTGTTTACGTTTTTTCTGTGTTTTATTATCTGAAAACAAATACAACAGTAATAATATGTTAGACAAACACAATAAAATACTGGGGAAAAAGAGAACAAAACTATAAAATAAAATAAATAATATACAAAAACTGTGAAAACTTTACAAAACAATTAATGTTTTATTATATATTTTGTTTTAAAATCATTAATATGGTCACCACAAAAAGTCCACAAGCATGAATTTGTAAAATTTTAACACGTACATATTATCAAAGTAAAATATATTGAAATAGTGCATATAGATATTTACCATTATTGACTTTGTAATGTTTTGGAAGGAAGGAAGGAAATGTTTAATTTAACAACACATTTTATTTACGGTTTTATATGGCGTCAGACATCTGGTTAAGGACCACACATATACTAAGACAGGAACCCAGCTGTCACAACTTCATGAGCTACTCTTTTTGATTAGCAGCAAGGGATTTTTTATATGCACCATACCTCAAACAAGGTAGCACATACCACAGCCTTTGATATGCCAGTTGTAGTGCACAGACTTGAATGATCCCAGACCAACTGCTTTACCACTGGGCCATATCCCACCCCTGGTAATGTTTTGCTGTTAGTGGGTCATTTGTTTACAGCCAACAAGACTTGTATACCTGATTGTAACATTTTGACTAGATTTAGTAAAGTGTGAAGTCATATTACTGGTGAAGCGATGTTAGAACTTTGATTTACCAAATATTGAATTAAAATGTTATCTTAGAAGTATTATAAGATAAATAGAATTCGCTACTTGTGATTTTTAATATGTAATATCTCAACCTGGTCTAGTTAATAGGCAATTGCAGAGCTTCTAGATTATAGTGGCCCCACTCTCATGGCTAGTGCAGAGTATGACAAATATTTTGAAAAGTCACTAGCCACAGGGCTAGTGGGTTTGTGAAAACCACTCGCCCACCAAGATAAAGCACTAGCCCAAATTCCTGATCAATTATAACTGGATTTTTATATGTTTGTAACATTACACATTTACGAGTAGCCTATAACTAAAATAAAACAAACACTTAAATCATGTTGTAACTTTCAGTTTTGTAAGTTGTTTTTTTTGTTGTTTTTTTTTAGCAAATTCATGGCGGATATATCTAAACCCACTATCAAAATAATTAAATTTAAATGAGGGTACGACAGTGCGACACACGGTAATAGATGGTTCAATGTATTCGGTAGTGTGTTACCGTTATACATTTAGGCCCTACTATTTCTGTCGTGGGGAACAGTGATGCCAATTGCTCAAATACAGGGCATCATCCCGAGTCATGCCGATATCAAAAGAAGATAACAGTGACATCTAATCCGTTGTTAATTGATGAACAAAAAAGATACCATCTTGTATCGGCAGCTGTGACACATTATGATCCAGACCGCTACACAGTCTGAGTATGCGTAATAGGCCAAGCCCAGTGTGGTTATCATTAAAGTACATTGTTTTCCTGATTGCCAATAACCACATGTCAGCGAAGTGTTAAATTAGAAACAATAGGTAAATAAAACAAACACTGAAATTTAAAACATGACTTGGGTTTACTTGATTGAAATTAACCTGTCGTGGCTATCAGTGATTTCCAAGTTTCAGCCTAAATCATGTGCGAGATTAACTACCACGTGACGTGGCCAACCAATCAAAACATGCATGTCAGTAGACTTATTTCCTGTTACAGAAACTTGAAAGGGAAAAGTAAACAATGCATACTGTAACTTTGGCGATGTAGAGATAGCATGTTACTGCAGTTTGCAGACCTAGTTCATGTAGATTATTATTATATATGGATTTCGATGTTGATATTATTCGATGACAAATGTCACAATCAAATTTATTAATTGAATTTCAGCCGAGAAAAAAAGACAAAAAAAACAAAACACAATCGAATGATGAGGGGTGGAAACCACTAGACCTGCGGGCTAGTGGTTTTGCGTTTCTCACTAGCCCGAAGTTAAAAACCACTAGCCATGGGCGTCGGGCTAGCGGATTTGTCGAACTCTGGTACTGAAGACCCGGGTTACATGTGTAGCTTAGTGGTAGGGTGTGTACTGGAGATCTGGGTTACATGTGTAACGTAGTGGTAGGGTGTGTATTGGAGACATGGGTTACATGTGTAGTGTAGTGGTAGGGTGTGTACTGGAGACCCGGGTTACATGTGTAGCTTAG
>JAECMU010266492.1:0-12841 GCA_016106625.1 Dracogyra subfuscus | reverse complement strand
TCGACTTGAACGGTTTGTTCAAACTAACATCAAGAGGTTGCAACACTGACGTGCATCCACCCGAAATGACAGCTTGTCGAATGCGCAACTCTCTTAACTTTGTTTTCACGGGCTCGGTGAGATGAGCGCGGAACATGTCCCAGACGAGAAGTGATCTGCAGCGCCGTGGACCCCCGGGCCTCGACATCCACACCTCTTCCAACCACTGAAGAACTAATGACTCGTTCATCCACCCTTTCTCGTTGACAGCAATCACAACACCTTTGGGAAATTTCTCTTTGGGCATCGTCTTTCTTTTTAAAATAATCATTGGCTTTAGTTTGGTCCCGTCCGCCATACAAGCAAGGACCACTGTAAAGTGCTGTTTCTCAGCACCACACGTCTTTACCTGAACCGTGTGCGCTCCCTTTCTGTCTACAGTTCGGTTTCCTGGCATGTCAAAATTCATGGGTGTCTCGTCCATGTTTCCTATTTGTCCCAGATCAAACTCGAACCGTTTCCTTTCTTTTATTAGGAACTGGTGAAACAATTCAACTTTTTTGTCTACTTCAGCTGGTAGTTTCTGGGCAATGTGAGTTCTTTGACGAAGAGCTAAATGGTTTCTCTCCATAAATTGGGAACACCATTTCCCGGATGCCTTGAATGTGGAAGGAATGTCTAGATCTGTCCTTGTCTTGCAGATGTGCATGGCCCGTTGTCTTATCATCATTCGTGTGATGATGTAACCGCACTGTCGCTGTTCATTGACCCAGGGTGCCAGAACTTCTTCAAGTGGCAGGTTTGGTGACACGGAGTGCCGTCTAGCCATCTTCGCCTTAGGCATTTCAGCGATCAAGGCTTTGTCTTTTTTCCAGTTCCGACTTTGTTTTTCGTTTATGTTAAACTCTCTCGCTGCTGCACAGTTGTTGTTCATTTCGGCGTACTCGATGGCCCGTAGTTTAAAACAGGCATCATATGCAGATCATTTTCGTTTAGAGCTCATGTTGCCGCGTGGAAGTATGGAAGAAAATGGATGTATCCAGAAATTTCATTCCATTTCGTTATTTATTATAATTACATAGATTGCTCCCAATTGACATGAAACAACATCGCTATTGAAATATTTGAGAGGCCCCACAGCTTCGTTGATCATTCAGAGAGATATACATCCGTGTCTTTGTTGTACTAATTAAGTCAACACAAATTAACAAAAACAGTTAATTAACTATCGTAACAGGCAATATTACTGTTCACTACATTCTAATAACAGAAAAAATAAATCGGGCAGTAGCGATGCTTTATTGCCCACAGGTGATTAACGGACAAGTGGGACGGCAAAATATCAGTATAATTAAACATATTTAATCCCAGTAACTCAGTCGGCTTTTACAATGAAACAAAGGGTCATAGATCTGCAGGCTTGGAATAGGTCACGTGGTATAGGTTTTAGCTAAACCGACCATGTGACAATGTTATCAAGAATTTAACGTTGTTTTGACACATCCAGCCATGGGATTAGTCCCTGTTAAAAATGTTATTCTTTTTCCATTTATGGATATTACTGTAGATACTTTCACTGGTTAGTATTGTATGTATATGACAAAATTAGTTGGATGATTCCATTCCTGTGTGGTCCGAACGAAAGTGAAAGAATTTACAACGAACCAACCAAAACTGATGGACGTCATATATATTGACAGAAATAACACGCGTTTTGGCTACTATTCAAAAACAAGTAATTTGTTATTATTATTTATGAAACATATAGCATACTTAACAACAACAAAAACAACATAATACTGCATGATGTGATGATTTATTTATATTTTGCAAAACGTAAATGATCGGTTGTAACGAAAGTTGAAAACCCGAGACCACGTGACGTGCTTTCGGTAAGAATTTTAGGTATCGATCTGTAGACTCCGTGTATTAGCCGACCCCCCTTTTTAGATTTATTTTTCTGGGCTTCAAAACTCGGCTTATACACGGCAATATACAGTAACACAGACGCTCATTGGTTAATAATAAAACTGGGTCATGCTATTTTTAGCATAGATAACGCTTGTCATCGGTTATGGGATACGGACATACCCAAAATGTAACGAATGTTGTCAAATAAGTCAGGATTGTACAGGATTATGAAAGACCAGATTTTTTTTTTTTTTAAAGCATCGAATTGCAATAAACCCAAAATTATTGTGTGATGTGATTAATACAAAATTTGAATGCTTATATTCTTAATTAAAGTTAAAAATTAAAATTACTCTATTCCGAACTGGTATACGTTCACATGCAATTTTCTGTGTTCATTGCATGCAAGTGTAGCATAACGGAAAACCAGTTCTTTGAAAGTTTTATAGTACGCAACAATGGGGCGGCCTACAGTAAAACTACACATCCGTTATTGAATACATCTTACTGTAATTGTTTTACAATAGGTCTTAAAACACAAATTATACTTTTTATGTGTTGGAATTTTAATAAGGCCACAGAAATGAGGAATTCAGTTTTTTTGTTACTGTATTCCAAGATTACGTCCAATTCTTAGTGGAATTTCCAGAAATCGCTAGATTTTTTTCAACTGAGCGTAGCAATTTGGGCAAGAGCATAGCAGCGTAGCAAACGTCAACTGAGCATAGCAAATTACGCCCAAAGCGTAGCAGTTGGCAGCTCTGTATATATCAAAATAGGTGGTAACTTAAAAAACCCGTTATAAAAACTTAAAAAGTGTAGATTTCTCTATATTTGTCTGAAAGGTCACTAGAAGTTAATCCAGCATACTAGCAGGAAAATTACATTTTATTATTAAATTAAATTAAACATTATTCATATAAAAACTAGTTTAAATTTGTAATTTTTTAACTAGTCTTATATTCTTCTGCCTTGAGGTTCTAAAATTGTTAGACATGACCATTGCATATTTATATCAATTAATCATTAGATCTTAGATCTTTTTACTTTTTTTTTGAGATGAAAATAATATATGATGAACATGTTGTTTAGCTATATGACCGATTATTTCTAGGAGAAACCAGTATTTTCAAAACACAGTGGTTTGATACCAAGGAGGAGTGGTGCAATAATAACTTAATGCAGAATCTGAAGCCTGTGTTTGATATCCGTAATGATCTTCATGGTGTACTGGGGAGTGAGGACCCGGTGGAGTACGACATCGCCATCTTTGCCAGTCGAATTCTGCACGATATTCTCAGAGTAAGTACAGAATTCACAGCAAAGTTACTGGATACCACAGATAATTTTAATTTTAATTTGTCTTCTTCTTGCTAGTTTTTCTTAGTGAAAAAGTTCTGATTAATGGTGCCTCTTATGTAATTTACGTATGACAACTGTACCAATGCCAATATAAAGAATATAAAAGCAAATTAATTCGATTATTTCATTATAATCCTGGAGTAAGTAATGTATTATAAATAGTAGTAAGCATTACCAACAATTAGTTGAACAGGCATTATTTTTAACTCTAATCTCATCAATTATTTGGGTGCATAATTTAAGGTGAACATATTTCGTATAAAATTTAACCTTTATGTAACCATATTATCTAAAAATAAAAATAATTAATTTGAAATTAATCAAAATAAACAAATCTTATCTCCTGTGTTCAAGAGCTATAAATCTATAAAAAAAAATAAAAAATAAAAACAGAAAAGAAAAAGAGGGTAAATCCCAAAAAAGTCTACCTTGATCTGTAACTCTACATGATAGATGAATACATAACATTTCAGCTCATTATCTTGTCCAAAAACCTATATGTAGGACTGATGGACAGAATAAATGTATAGTCCCTCTGATTGGAACAGTTAGGGAATAGGGAGAGACCTTAATATAGGCATCGCCTGTTGGTCAATCCCAAACGTTAAACAATATTGTTTAAAAAAGTTAGGGAATAATAAATGTTTTAAAAGCAGTTTATCTTCTTCAGGAATTCCAAAAGGAGGTCACATCAAGTACTTCTGCCCTGAATGAGATTCTGCAGACATCTCAAGCCAGTGTGTTAGACAAAGCTCCGCCCGTGATTCCAGATGACTCCCAGATTGTTGATGGAGTCTGTAACATCTACAGTGAAAGTAAGTATCACCTCATGGTGATATCCCAGATACACTTTCTTTCAGTGTGATTTTCAGTCTATATGGTGCACACACCACCAAATGAAATTCCATAATCAAAAATGGTAACTTATGTGGTTAAAAATGCTATATGCAATCTTTTAGTCAACAAAAAAATTATACCAGTACACTATGTGGACAGGAATATTACACCTCATCATACGATTCCTCAAAGTAAATGGGGACTTACATTTCTCATTTCCAAGTCCTTGATTGCCCTAGTTCTGCACAAAAATTCATGATCATTTCAGTGACATCAAACACACTTCTAAAATTAAAATTATAGATAGAACAATAGTTCATCCCAACAAATCCTGTCACACATTTTGCTACTGACAGATATGGCATTATTAAATGTTCTATAGAAAATGTTGGGAATTTTTATCTTTTGCCCAGTGATAGCACTATTTTTACAGTGCTTCCTAAAGAAGAATGTCGTTCTAGTTAAGTCCTTTCATAATTCAGATTTAAAAAACAAATTATATATTAACACATTTTATTCTTTTTCTCTTTACAGAATCCTCAGGGTCTGTTTTAATGCCAGAGGAATACAAACTGATAATAATGCCTGCCGAAGGTAACATCTGTGAACGATGTCGTCGGTACACAGCCAAGTCGGCAAGCAGTCCATGTGAACGGTGTATGGACGTGCTTGCAGGACACTGGGACTAGCAAACACGTTGGATATGTGTGTTTGTTACTTCCAGACAACAATATCTTGTCTTCAGCCATCCACTCAGCTCAACATTTTACAATTAACGTTTTTAACTTTAACTTCTTTTTTTCTTTTTTATCCCAATGCCCCATTTCCTTTCTCTCCTTTGAATTCCATCTCATTTCTTCCTGATTTGGCAACTTCTCCTATCTTTCAACTTCTTTCGCGGTCCACCTCCATATCCCAGTCCTTTTTTCTCCAACCGCGACAGGTGCTCGTCTCTTGTGACTGTCTGTTCCACACACCTGCCATTCCCCATCAGCCTTTAACCATGGGCTTAGTCTGACCGCTTCGGGGAGTGTTCAGTAGTTACTTCTGACATTGTTAAGAGGCACTTGTAACCACCTACTACCGGCGGTCGATGAAGACAGATTTGTGTCATTCTGTGATGTTTAGTGGATGGGACATCAACTATTCTGTGAGGATTTGTTGACATCATAAAACTATTCTGTGATGTTTTGATAGCATTATTAACTATTCTGTGGGGTTTGTCAAAGTTACAACTGGGAACTCCTGACAATTTATACAAGAATGTACTTGTAATTTTCTAGTTGAAATGTGATGGTAGCTTTGATTTCAATGCTGCAGACAACTTGATGATTTTAGCAAACTTCTGGAGAAAAGGAAAATTGCCACCAATATTACTGACTCATAGTTTGATATTACTGTTACATATGTCATGTGATAGTGGCATGGGATGTTTAGTGTTGTGCAGTCGTTTGTGGGTTTAAAATACAATGTATTTGTATTTTTATATTGGAATTAGTGAAAATCATGCTGAGAAACATTATTTTGAGACAACCCCTCCATCTGAAAGTAAACATTTTAAACTAGAAATGTAAAATAAATCATGTTAGTGCTCTATCTAGAATTCTATTTTTTGCTTATCTATTATTTGCTTAAAAAACTATTGTTTTTAGTAATGTTTGATATCTCTGTGTATTCTCCCCTATGTAAAGTGGTGAATATGGCTATCATACAGGGATATTTAACTATCTATAATTTGGGTTAATTTGAGGTCTTTTACATAATATTTTATGTGCAATGAATAGAATTATGGATAAATTAACAGTAATTATTTTTTCTTTTAATAATCGGTCACATTTTGTTTGTCAGCCCAGGGCTCTCATTGTTTGTTCTTCAAATTTTTTTAAATTTAGCCAAGTCAGAGGGATGAATATAATAAAACTTCATTACATCCCCCCATGTATGATACATCCATTATCTCAGTGCACAAAGCAACGTACTACAGTAACTTTCTGTAGCAGGTTACACCTGTGTGATTACTTATAGCTATATTTATATAGCATAAGATGTATCTATTTTTTTTAATGATAAAATATAATATTAAATTTTTGTATTAAAAATTGTTTACTTATTTATTTTATTGTTAGGTAGGCAAGATTTGATCATTCTTAAAAAAAAAAGTGGAAGCATTTAGTATGATTTACCTTGAATAATAGACTGCTGTTTATTATTTCTAGATTAAAATTTTAGAAGGCTAATAAGAGAAAAAAGTCAATGACCTTTATACAAGGTTGCATCACTTGAGGGAATTCTTGTGGTTCAACATTCATTCTTGAATAAATCGAAATCAAAATATCTTAATTCCATCAAATCTGTAATGGACACAGATGCAATGCAACAGATTTTCAAAGCTAAACAAATTTCAACTCTGTGATATGTCAGACCTAACACAGACTGTGATCCATAAAAAAAACTAATGTCTGGTTTGCAGAAATCTGTCTGAGGGCAATGTCACAGATGTTTTGGAAACCAGATTTAATATTATATTCCTAATTACATTTCTGCATGTTCTACAAACATAAAAATTTATGAATGGTCAACCTCTTTTGTTATATTATAAGTGTGCTGAATGTTTTTTCTCAAACATAATAAAAAATATGTAAATAACAAATTTTAAATAGTTCTTACAGCATACATTTTATTTTAAGCCATTATGCAACAATGCACTACATGATAAGTAAAAGTAATCATACCAGTAAACACAAATATTAACAAAAATATGTAAGGTTTTGGATAACATAATCATGAATTATAAATTATTTAAACATATTTATAAAATGCACTTTAATATGAAATGGATAACAGTGCTTTATATTTTAACATTAATTTTCAATAAAATAGTAATGAAACGTTGAGTGCCAAAGTCCACATGGCTCACAACTTGCATAGTTGATAAACAATTTGTACATAATATTATACACAATCAAAACATGTAGTAACATATAGAATCATATTATACACAATCAAAACATGTAGTAACATATAGAATCATATTATACACAATCAAAACATGTAGTAACATATAGAATCAATGACGTTAAGAAATTCATTAAATAAAAGCAAAACTGAAAGACAACAGAGGAACTATTCAAACCTTTAACAGGAGACAATATTTTCATTACATTTTCCAGTTTAATGTTATAGATAATAAAGACAGTACTGATCCATAGAGTACAAAGTCAGATTATTTTTTTCCAGGAGCATTTCGATTCTTAATGCTGCTGCTGTAATCTCATTCCACTGTCCGCAAGATAAAGCAGTCTAGAGAGCAATATTATATGACATTTATTTTACACTGAAAATACTCAAACAGTATTTTAAACACAACACCAACATGTCCACTAAAACCCTGCCTCACATTTAGTTCCATGATGAAATTTTTTGAAACTGTATGTGTGTTGCGATACTAATATAACCGGTTACATTTTGAATATTGAATTGAATATAGAACATATCAAATCAGAATAAATCTGCTAAAAGGCAGTGTATGCATATATACTGTCAAAAAAAGAAACGCATAGGTGATGAGGTAAGAAGAAAAGTGTTTGATTTGACAAAATATAAGTTTTTTTGTACAATATTGCTGAATGACCATGTTTGTTAATGTTCTTGGAATGGAACAGCATGCCCAAATGCACCCTAAAACATTTAAAACCCGTTGTGCGACAGTTGCAGGAAATCGGCGTGAAATGGGTAAGATTTTGGCTAAACCTCAGGGAGAAAAGATTGGGGTAGTGATGGGTATTTAAGGCTGCGATGCTCGCAATGATGCCTCGTTTCCATTTCGATGTAGATGAGTTACAAGATGCCAAGACTAAGCCTGCCAAATCAAAACATTGCAGTAGGCCGCCTCCAGTTAGGTAAATCAGTCAGTCAGCAGTCGCATGCCACATCAAAGCACCATTTCACATCTCTGGAACAGGTACCAGCAATTTCAATTAGCTGAAGACCGGTCCAGAAGTAGAAGACCTCGTATAACACCTGCAGCATAAGATTGCTACATCAGACTTCAGCATTTGCGTCACCAAACTGCCACAGCAACAAACACTGCTGGACTCGTACCTGGCAACCTGACAGCTGTACGCTACCGGGATGAAATTCCTTGATGTCACATGCTTCCCATTTTGGATTGACTGAGAGAACTCTTTCAGTAGGACAATGCCAGGCCACATACAGCACATATGACAATGGATTTGCTAGAGAATGAAAACATTAATATGCTGACATGGCCATCAAGATTGCCAGATCCCAACCCCATTGAACATCTATGGGACGAACTGGACAGACGTGTATGCCAGCGTGACCCGGAGCCTCAGACGCTTCTGCAGTGGGCAAGAATTCCATGTGCCCGGATTCAGATACTCATTCAGTCTATGCCAAGGAGATGTTGCGCAGTGATTGCTGGCGCTGATGGCCACACAATGTACTGATTTCAACGCCCTCATGTGATGTTGTTTGGTGACGAAAACACCCCCACTGCTGTCAGTTCATAGCATGAACATTGTTACATACTCAAGGAAAATGTTATTGTGATATGATCATAAATAACAAAATTATGCCACTTTTTATAAGAGATAATTCCATGAATATTTCGCCTATGTGTTTTATTTCTTGACAGAGTATATATTAACATAATAAACATCACAAAAACTGCTATTTCATACATGGTCACAAACTGCTGGAAATGTTTTCAAGTTTAAGTAGACCCAATTTTTGCAATATTTTGTTATGTAAAAAGAACTAAAACCGTTACCATGTATACCAATAGTTCATACCACTATAATCTGGATTTAATATACCATGGTATAAAACACTAGTCTTGCATTAAGAGCAACTGACACAAATATTCTTTCTTTTTTTAATAATTTATACACCCACACCACTGAATTACACATTAAAAAACAACAACTGGTAATGAGTATTTTCGAACTACACATCATGCTTGAAAGTAGTTAATGTCTGGACTAGTTCAATCAATGAAATTGCGAGGTTGTACTCTGAATGTCCCTCGTGCAGGTAGTTGGCCACATGGCCTAACAACAGAACTGTGTCTCCAAGGGGTACATCAGGCTTATGTAGCTGCTCACGGTCCTGAAAGTATGTCGAACAAACATCAGTAATAACATATTTATTGTTGCTTTTCAGGGAAGATATTAATATTAATGAAATATTAATGTCCAGTACATAAAATATAACTTCTATTAATAATAATTTATAGCTGAAAGCCAAATCATCACAGTTGTAAAGCATTGTGTAGTTTGAAGTTTTATTGTTTTCAGAACAAAAAGTAAAGTGCACCAATTTACATAAAATTCATGAATAATTAAATGTATTGACCAAAATGATAATTAGAACAATCCATCATATAACAAAAGCAGTCATTTATGGCTTATTTATAGAGGTATACAGAAAAGGAATATTTCTTTAAAGACCCCTCAACACTTTAAAATAGGGCTATTTGCTGTCCAACATGTTATTTCAATGGCTGGTGTTTTTATAAGAATTTTGTTTGGAAACTAACTAGGATTCATATTCAAATATTTTGTGATTTTCGTTGTTGGTAAAACAAAATATATCAGCTACCAATTCCTAAAAATAACCACAACATTCCACCACTTCAAAACAAAAATATTTGCCGAAAACAACTTTTTCAACTCAAAACTTCCAGATATTTCTCACAAAAACAACGAAAGTGGCCATTATCAAGATGAGTCTCAATCAGTGTTGTTTTAATAATATCTTCAGCAAAACGGTGGGAAATATGAATGAGTAAATGTACTATATGTGGTCTCTGAATAATTTATACACTAACCTGTTGTTTAAGCCATGTTGAGAGAGTCGTTGACATACTTGACACAATCTTAACAGTGTCTGGGGTGTCGCATTTAAACAGATAGTGAGCAATACGTTGTCCAGCTATGAGCAACAGCTGTGACCCCATAATCTCATGGTCATTAACCGTCAGCAAAACCTGAAACCAAATCAGAATTCAAAAACATTTTTTATAAATGCCTCCTTGTATTCACATGTGTACTTATAAGTGACCCAAAATAGCTATTTGAATAGATGCTCCTTATACATGGATTAACACAAGATTTGATTCTAAAATGAACATCTTTGAAGTGTCCTTTATAGATAGGTGGTCTATTTATGTCTATTTTAACCAAGAGCTATTCCGAAACTGATCACAGTGAAGGAGTGACTTTTTTTTTTTAAGTGTATCTACTTGATAAAATATTTTTGATTAAACTATATATCAGCAAAGCAAAATATGTACAAGATCCAGCATAAAATAATAATTAGTGTCACCTGCTTCCCCATTTTGATCAATTTTGGAACTTCTCTAATTGCTTATATTTTTATCATTACAAAACAGTTATTAAATAAGATGATCACATACATTAGAAAAAACCTTCAAAATATTTAATTTGGAAGGAAACTGCAAAACTTCTAATAAATTTACCACCAAAAAATATGTAAAGAAATGTGTGTATGCTATTTATGACTGGATTGGTTAAACTGAATAAACCCTAACCTCTTCAGCCAGTTTATCTTGACCAATGGAGTAGAGCTCGCAGACATTATGCCGTTTCAGATGGTCGACGTCAAGACCGAAGTCCTTGGCCAGCTCGAGAACCATGACCGGCCATTTGAAGGCAGTGTTCTTCTGTCTCTTGCTGTGACTCGACAGAGGGTGCAGAGATCCACCATGCGTGGGACTGTCTGGTGACGATGGTTCTTTGCCAGGACTCTCTAGGCTTTGAACTGCATGGGAGATAACCCGGCACAAAAACTGAAAAAGATTTAGTTTTTGTAAATTGTGTACAAATATTTTATCAAAAGATTGTATGTGGGGAAAAATGTTCAAACCACTGGGTTTAGATAACTTAGCACAAAGACGGAACAAAACTGGACAGTATTTTGTACATAGAGCAAAAAATATGACTATAGAAAGTTTTTAAATGGAAGCTGATGATAAACAATTGTTATTTTAAATGCATAACACCAGTTTTACTCTTCCCTTTACACACATCAAACCAATATATATTCCTAGTATTATGAAACTTTTGCAATGAAAAATAAATCGACAAATAATGTCATAGTAATTAATTTTTACCTTCATTAATACCCTAACACTGAATTTATTGTATACAATATAACCATTTTAAAACGTATTACCATAAATATCTAAAACAGATGTACTCAGATAAATGTGTACCAAGTTTAGTATTGTGAGATAAACATGTAATGAATTTACCGTTCGGCGACTGAGAGAAATTCCAGTATCAACATTCTGGTTTGGAAGAAGTGGATGGGAATGTAAGTCTTTGAAGAAACTGTTCTTTCCCTGAAAAGGAATATCTTTCGTTTTAAACAGAAATTCCAACAAGAGTTATAATATAAATGACACAAATTAAATGAGTCCCTTTAAAAAACTGGAAATGTTTTAATATATTGGTAGAAATTGACTCAGTTAAATAAAATGGCTTTCATAGTTCAAAGAAAAGAACATGAAAATATTTGTTATTTTTAAATCAGGAGGCAGAAATGTTTTAAATTCAGATAGTATCGATATGTTAACCTATTTTTAAGTTGAAAACTAGAAAAGATACATATTGACAGCAAGACTGTAGTATTGCATCAAGTAACATACTTGCCCTTGTATCAAAGAGTGACAACGCTTTGACAGACATTATACTGAAGACTAGAATAGCATGCATTATGACAGTTTGGTGTTTATCAGGTACTAATTTTACCTTTGAATCGAAGAGTGACAACACTTTGACAGATTTCATGTTGAAGACTAGAATAGCATGCATGATGACAGTTTGGTGTTTATTGGTTAATACTTTTACCTTTGAATCGAAGAGTGACAACACTTTGACAGATTTCATGTTGAAGACTAGAATAGCATGCATGATGACCGCGAGATGATAGTGGTGACGAGTCAGGTGGTAGTTCACTGGTTTCTGATCCACCGCTAGTTCTCCTAGCGAGGCCGGACCATGAATATGCTGCCAGATTGGTTCCAAGTTAAACACAGGTACTTCGTTCATCTCACAGTTTGCCTGCAAATATACAGCTTCACTGTTCAAATATCTGACAATCTTGGGGCAGTTTCTAATAGTAAGGTAGATGACATAAATTACTGAGGTAAAATATTTAATGGTACATTGATATATCATGTATATTATATCATTTATATGTAATTACAAATCTGAACATACAAATCAAGGGCAAAATAAACAGTTATCACTATGATAATTTAAACAATGATCTAATACATTTAAATATGTTTATAAAAATATGTTTACCACATATATCAAACACACCATGGGTGTATGGACTGATGGGTGGGTGGATGGATGGATGGGAATATGGACTGATGAATGGGAGTATGGATTGGTGGATTGGTTGGTGTATGGGAGGGAGTATGGACTGATGGGTGGATGGATGTATGGACTGATGGGTGGGTGGATGGGTTGGTGTATGGGAGGGATGGATGGATGTATGGACTGATGGGTGTATGGACTGATGGGTGGGTGGATGGATGGGTGTATGGACTGATGGATGGATGGCTAGATGGATGGGAGTATGAACTGATGGGTGTATGGACTGATGGATGGATAGATGGGTGTATGGACTGATGGGTGTATGGACTGATGGATGGATAGATGGGTGTATGGACTGATGGGTGTATGGACTGATGGAT